>VZSC01010946.1:104501-122327 GCA_013398225.1 Steatornis caripensis
GCCGCGGGGCCGCCGGTCTCCGTCTCCCTCTGCCGGAGCCGCGCCAGGGCCGCTGAAATCGCCGCCGTCCCCGGCTCCGCAGCCCCTCGGTGGGCGCCCTTCGCCCCTATCCCGCGCTGCCCTGTCAGGGGCGCGGCTCCAGCCGTTGGGGCGACCGTTACAGGCGTCGAGCAGCGGCCGGGAGGCTGCGGCTGGCGGATAGAGGAAGAGGGGAGGTGCCGGGCGAGGCCCGGGGACCCGCGGGAGCCCCGCGGAGGGGACGGCGGCCTCGGCGCCTGCCGGGGGGCGGGTGGGAGCGATCGGGGTGCGGTCCCGGAGCCGCGGGCAAAGCGGGAAGCGGGTGGCGATTCTGGGAATGCTGCGGGTGAGAGGTCGGAGGCCGCGCTTGCAGCCCAGGAGAGGGAGCGCCGCTCCGGGCGGGGCACGGCCCGAGGGCGGGTCAGCGCTGTCGGGAGCGGGGTTGCTCCGGGCACGGCCCCTCCGGTGGCAGCGGCTCGCCTCGCGTTTCTGGGGTGGGCCCGGGCCCCGGCCCCCGGCCCCGCTCTGGGGCTGCGGGAAGTGCTGGAGGTGTGGCGATGGCCGCCCCAGGGAGTTTGCTTCGTCGTGCCCGGCCCTCGCTTCGCGGGGGTCCCCTCAGGGGAGCCGCTAGGCCACGTCGGCGACATCTGACGAGAGCAAGATACCCCTCCTCCCTGGGACGGATAAACCACCTTCCTTTTAAAAAGTAATCACATTTTAAATGTGAATGGTCTCCTTCAATAGAATAAGTTGTTTTTATCGTTTGTTCTGTCTGTACAAAACACGCCAGATTTGTTGCTGGAGATAAAGCCATAGCAAAGGACAATGTTTAACAAAAATATCAAAGGATTTCTCACAAAGCAATGCTCAATATACACTTTGCATTATTAATACCAAGGAAAGAAATAAGTGGCCTTTGTCGATCATCCATCTCCGGAGGGAAAAGGACTTTCCACAGCAGGTTTTTATGTAAAATTTCAGCTGGTGCCCAAAAAGTCCCATCGGTTCTTTCAGCTGTGTTTCATGGAGCATCATAGAACAAAATAGTAAACCCTTAAATACATGACTGGCGTTCAGCTCACAATGTCAGCCTTAGTACGGTCACTGTTACCCATCTGGCTGGGTGTGTGGAGATCAGAAAGCATTAAATGGTTTGTAGGTTGGTTCCCCTTCCGTCTTCGCTTGCCCAGCAGTTTGGCAGCATTTCCTCAGGATACTCAGCAACAAATGATGCGAAAGAAGCAAAACCAAATGCTGCATCAGCTTCCGTAACAGCGTGAAGCTCGTACCGTCCCTCAGCTAAATCTTCCTTTGAGGTCCTGGCCAGACAGACTGTTATTTAACTCACCTGCTTTTATCTTTTAATAAAATTGTCTTTAAAAGGTATGAGGCGCATTGGAGGGGGCAAGGTGTACAAGGACAGAAAGTGCACTGTCAGCCAAATAAGCAGCTAAATGCAACAAATAAATAACGAGAGGAAGCAGAAGGCCCTGAAAGATGGGACCGTAAAGATGTGGGAAAGCCCAGGAGAGCAGTCTCGTAGAAGAGCAAATGCTACAGCTTTGCTCCCAGTGGGCACAGAGGACGTGGAAGAGAAAGCTGCCACTGCTCGGGGCACGTGCAGTAAAACTCCAGGCGCAGGCACTCCCAGGGCTAGAAATATTAATGCATGGAAGTAGTCAGACAGATGCTAATTGCAGGTCGCAAGGCAAAGGAGAACCCGTTCCTGCTTGTAACGATGATCTCCATGTGTCTGTCCGAGAGGGACAGACACAGTCCGAGACAGGCTGTCGTTTCAGTTCACTAAAAATCTATGGCACTGCTCAATAATGACTGGCAGCAATTCAGGAAAATCTGGAACTGTCGCCTCTTCTTCCTTTCCCTTCTCCCAAGATGAGAAGGGCAACACTCACCTTTCCCTATTGCCACGTGCCCAGCAAGTTGGAGATGCTACACGGGATTTCTAAACCTTTTCAGAATGTGCAGTAAGTAACATGCCTAGGCTGCTTGCTTGTTCATAAGAAGAATTAAAGTGAAGATAGAGGTAGAGGGAGGGACACGACTGTGACCTGCCACAACTGATAGATGCAGAAGTACACGAAAAATCCCATCATCCCTCTGTTGGAAAGTGACACCGTCATGAAACTGTTAAATCCGAGTTGATGTCATTATTCCCAAGTGTTTCATTGATTTGCTACATCACCAAAAACATTATTAACTGCCCAGATCACTGTGTGCCCTTGGCTTTGCGTTTCTCCATTTAAATAGATGGAGACTCGGGGAGATATCTTCAAACAGAGGAGCTGTAAATTTAAGCACTATTTGATTTTCAGCAGTGCTGAGATTTCTTAACTGCCAGGGAAATGAATTGGAGGGGCATTTGCTCAGCCCTGCTGAAAATTAGGGTGGTTCTGTTCAGGTAGTCCATCAATTTGAAAATAAAAGCCTAGTTTATGCACCCAGGTTGAATATTTTGACCACGATTTTTATCAGGCATCAGTCCTAGGCCAAGTGCAAGATCTGTGTGGCACATGGAAGAAAATCCTAGTTTTGCTCTTCACAAACGGTAAGAGCAGCAATTTTGACTCAACTTGTCTCTTTCAGTAGCACATGGTGCTCTGGAGATTAAGGGGCCTGCTGCGATATGTTAATACTTAGAGGCTGCTTAATAGAGTTGTCCCCTTTGGGGCAGGGGGGAGGGTGGGAGGCTCAACAGCTGAAATTTCCAACACTGGCTGTGGAAAGCCCTTTTGTCTGTTCCTGAAGAGGGGAAATGCTATCAAAAGGTTTGTTTTACCATGAAAATGGGAAAGGGACTGTGCTACATTAATTTTTCATATGGAAAAGATGGAAACAGGTTGCAACTTTAATTTACTTGGAAGAGGTAACATCCTCTCTTTTATCTAAAACTCATTCATTTTTCAAATACAGATGTTTCTGAGGAACAGACTGCTGCTGCCTCCTGAATAGTTTGTAGTGGGTGTGGTTTTACCAGCTCAGTGGGAGCCCCAGGTGATAATCCAGCCCCTAATGCCAGCTCATCCCACTACAGCAGGGCAGGTGAGCAGCAGGGTGAGGGAGAAGGAAGGCCCCGTTGGTCAAGACTTCTGTAGTAAAATGCACAGGTGAAACGCAATAAAATATCCGCTAAAGCAGCCTAAATCCTTACAGTGATACCCTTACGAATTTATTCTCAAACCATCTGGAAACGACATTATTACTCCTGCACTCCCATCCATCAGGATTTCTGGGATGCTCTTGCACTCTGTAGCTATTACATGAATGGCAAGCTTTGCTGTGCTTTAGTCATCCTGCTCTCTGGGGTTAAGCTCTATATAAGGAAGAGGAACATATCCCAACCCTTTTGTGGCTACACAGCGCAGTGTTGTTGAAAATGATAATTATGATTAATACCATGCAGAGGGTTATGCATGCAAAAATGCTAAATAGAGAACAGGAACAGAAAATGTTTGAAATGCACCAAACCTATTCAAAATACTTCACAACAGCAGAAAAATGGGACCCTGTCTGTTTACAAGCAGTCTCATGTTTCAGAAGTCTCCATCCAAATATCAACGTCGGAAGCTTTTCTTTGCCAAGAATTCACTCTAGTCAAAGACTGAATCAGAAAACCTCCCGTTGCTTTCGACACCTTCCCCAACAAGAAAGAGCACCACGAGTGTAACAATAAAGTGTATTTTCGAAGGCACTGCTCTCACGCTAGGAAAAGCAGCTTTAGAAACACCACCATCTCGAGTCTCCCACCGTATCGGGAGTGGCATTAGTGAGGAGGCTGGCAGAAGAGGAGTGTCATAATCTCCGCTGAGTGGTGTTGCGGTGTAACAACTCACAAAGGTCTTTCTATCGTGCAAGGTCTGCTAATAAGGAATTAGATCAGTGTCTCTTGTCTCTCACTAAAGAGTGGCCTTTTTAAAAGAAAAGTGTAGGAAAATAATTGTTTTCAAAATTCCACATTACAGAACCATCTGACAGATGGCAGCTGACAGGGAATGTGGCTGTTTTGACCTAACTTGCATATCTGGGAACAAAGAGCATTCTGCAGTTGGGATGGATAGTTAAATCATGCTTATACTATTTGCTAATGATCAGTTTGTGAGAGCTGATTATATTGGACACTAGCTATCTTCCTGCAGCTATATGACCTCATGGAACAAGCCCACATACAATCTGATTTTAGATTGCAAACGTTACAGTGCCAAACAGAGATGGCTGTGAGTATGGTCCCTCTGCTAAAATTTCTTCGCGCAACATACTCAATGAGTAGCTCTGGGTGCGAGATCCACTTGTAGAAATTGTTATCTGTTCAGAAACAAAATTCAAACTCTGTGGGTAAATACCTTGCTGCAGATAGCTCGGGTAGATCGACAGTGGCAGGTGGGGTGTACTGTCGCTGTTCTCCTCTGTACCCACAAAAAACACTTGTAAGGGTACATGCTGCAAATTGACATAGAGGACAAGTGGAACATCAAACATTTTCTATATGGAAAAAGGGAACGTGATGCTTTTGTCAGCTGCCTCCAGTAGATGAGATGAAGCTGTGGGCAGGAAATAGGAAGCTCTAACAAAACAAAGCTTTTCTAAAGGGCAAGTCAAGCAAGCGCTCTCTAAAATAGCCAAAAGAACAAGCCAGCGTTCTGCAGGCAAATCTGCTGTCCAGCCGGATCTGTTTACCACCTGCCTTATCTCTGAGGCACAGCTGAAATAATAATAATGACAGGGATTTTGATGCTGGTAAGTTACTTTAAATATGTCTCATTAAAACCTAGGGTGACTTGAGAATGTGAAATATTTGCTGTAAAACACAGTAATGTCAGTATCAGGGGCTGACATGTAAGAACGCCCTCGTTGTTGGCCATAAATTGTCCAAGAATGAGGGCTGTGCGCTCGAGGCGGTGGAATGTGATTTGGTTTCGCTCTGAGGAAGTGGCTTGAGGAAAACATGGGGAAAAGTGGAATATGTATAAATCCAAGAAGCTGCAGATGGACAACCAAGTCTACATCTGTATCAGTGTCACTGTGACATTAGATGGTGGCCAAGGTAAGACACACTCTTCTAGAGCTTTTATAAGCAGCTGAAGCTTCCAGCAGGCTGGAGAGAGAACTGCTATGGGACTGGGTACGACATGGCACTCTTCTCATTAAAGAAATGTGATTAGCCTATTGCTTACTGTACTTCCTAACCTTGGTGATTTGAAATCTGTTCCGTGCTGACCGTGCCTGGCTGTGATCCAGGTGCACAGGATCTTGCTGGGAAGGCAGCTGGCTACCCAGGAGGGGTGATTAGTGACTCCCCGCCATCACCCTCTCCCCAGAAAAGGAAAACAACTTCTTTAGCTGACCTCTGCAGAAAACCTGAAACCTCCAGCAGCCTTGGCAGTAAGATGAAGTAGATGATAACGATCAGTAGGAGTCTTGCCACTGGTATCTGGTTCACTCCGGCCAGCCCTTAGAGCATACTTGGCTTTTGCACCCTCCAAGGAAGACTCATACTTTTCTACCAGTTCCTAAATCATCCTTTTGTCATCACAAACATAATAGAGCAAGTGGGTTTCCACTGAAGCTGGGGACTTTTCACTAGAACTTTTCTATTAACATTCATTCTGAATCCTTATCCACAAAGGTGAAATGTTGGGCTTGTATTGTTTATTGCTTCACATTATGTAAAACCATTGATTCTTCAAGGAAGGGAAGTACTGGCACAGAGGTATCAATCAAAATCCTAGTCTCAAACCCACAACTGTGGAACCAGAAGAATGTGTCAAAAGAATCAATGTGCATTTACCCTTCCTTATATAGCAATACAGAAGAATTTCCGAATCTGTATCTGACTTGTTCTTTTCCCTTTTGTCCCTTTAAAGCAGGGCAACAGAACATACACACACCGAGTTACCCAAATCCAGTATTTCAGACATCAGAAAACTGATTATAATACTATGCTCTGCCAGCTCTCCAGAGATCTTATAACAGTTCATAATTGCTAATTCAGCCTCAGAACCCGCAATGACATAGGCTGGAGCCATTACTTTAATTTTTAAATATGAGGAAACTGAGACAGAGTGAAAGCTGTGACCCATGGAGTATTGCTTCAGCAAGACATCTTAGAAATGTGGAATTGCTGCATCAGAGCATCAGCCGGTTCATGAAAGCTGGGCCGCTGTTCTCGCTGAACCCCGGAACAGTGTGCCTGCTTTGCTTAATGGTGCTGGTCACACATTGGCAGTTGTCACCAGCAGATAAATCGGAGGAAGGTATAAAATCCCAGGGCATAAAATCCCATCGTTCCCAGGGCATACACTAATCACTTCTATTAAAAATACCTTCTCCCTCTTGCTTAATTGCTGCATATACCTTATGTTATTAGCTGTACAGACGCCAAGCTTTAGCAGGCCTGAGAAGGGTGCCTTCCTCCTACAGCTTGCTTTATGTCATCTTATGGCAGCTGCGAGGGTAGTTTAGATGGAGAAAGTAGAGCTTGGCTATCCAGGTTTCTAGACAAGTACTACAACTGTTTATTTTTTACAAAATTAGAGGCCCCATCACAGCAACCTTTTAATGAATTTATGACTGCAGTGCTTAGTGCTGAACCCAGAGCTTTTTCTATGAGTTAGGTATCTATTCTTGGTGCCTTCAAGATGAGGCCCTACACCTGTTGTGTCTGGTTTCTGTTTCATCACTCTGGGTGTTATAATTCTGGATATCCTTTAAAAGGTAAAATGAAATCTTCCAGTGGCTTTTTGTGTTCCCAGGATTGGACATGCATTGGAAAAGGATGCTGGTTCTGCTTTTGTTCTCTGCAACTGTAATGTTGGATGGAAGCGCCTGAAGCTGGTCACCTAAAAGTCTTTTGCACTAGGTCATCCTGAGTCCAAAGGAGGAAAGAAAATTGTACTCTACATTCAAGCTCTGTGAAACCAGAGTAATTAATCCCTTTATTAGGGAAAAACCCCCACACTTTTAACTTCCGCTTCTTTGTTTTTCCGAGAACATCTAGAACTTGAAATCCATAATATTTTGGATTGTTCGCTTTGTCTGAGATCTACTTGTTTTAACTCATCACCCACTAAAATCTTCTTTGGGTCCTTTCTCTAGGATGTATCAAAGGGATGAAAAAATTAAGTCCTTCTAGGGGGAGGGATGCTGCTGTTTGGTTTTCCTTTACCTGTTTGTTAGAGAATCGGGATAGTCTCTTAGCACTGTTGTAGTGAAAATACAACTCTCCTTCAAAACCTTGAGAATGACAAAGGAGCTGATTTTAGTGGTCGGTTACATATTCATTTAAATGGAATTTTCCTTCCTCCCTCATTAGCCAAGAAGAGGAAAGTTTCAGATTACCACTGCTCCCCACAGTTTCCCATGTTCTCCCAGGGAGGTGAACATATCCAGGGGGCAAATGAAACCTGCTTTGGTTTTCTCCAAATATTTGACTACCCGTGATTCCCTTCAAGGGGTTTTCATTTAGCTGCCTCTCCTTCTGCGTATACACTTCAGTTGATCTAAGAAGCTCATCCTATTTTTCCGCTGAAAATACTGATAGTTGTGTATCATCTGATTTACCCTGACAGTGTAGAAGAGAAGCACTTTTCTATGCTCAGCTCGAGACACCCTTGCAATCCATCTTTTTCTCCTGCACCTCCATTTCATAGTCATCCCAGCCTTGCAGAGCTGTAATTTGCAGAAATTAATGCCATGGACATTACTATGCAATCACATCTCTGTTTTCTAGGACTGAGTTATTCAAATTGTAGTTTACCTCTAGTATGGCTGCAGAGGTAGTTGGCTCTGATACACTTTATATTATGGCTTAGGTGCAGTGGTGAACATGGGCATAGCGCTTACAGGCTTGGAAATCACAGAGCTGTCCTGTGTTGCACAGCTCCCCGCCTATCAACCTTGTCAGATTCAAAGTATTTCAGTGGCTGCGCCTCACAGCAGGACCAAGTGGGCTGTCAGGAATAGTGTGCAGGGACACCTTCCAGAGACACAAGAAGTGAGACGGAGTACAGCTGTGCACAGCAGCTCTGCGCAAGCTGGATCTGAGCTAATGCCATGCAAAACCACTGTCTCTGCACCAGCAGCTCTGTGCTCCTGGTTCCTGGGCTTGTCCGTTCAAGCCATGTTGTAGCTGGAGACCTAGATCCGTGCTAGCACTGCATTGGATTAATGAATCCTCTCTCTGGAAAACTGAGGAATGCTAATGTAAGAGCCAACCTAGCTCTGATATGGCCTGATAATAAGCTGCACTGGACACAGACATTGGGTATACTATATTGTGCTCTCAGGTGCACCCAGTAGTACTTGTATAGGCTACTTATCTCATGAGTGTCCCCGTTACCTTTGGTAATCCGATAGTATTTATGTGTAAGGGAAGAGGAACAAATACGGCAGCTGAGATCCACAGATTTGCCAGACGGTGCAACTGCAGCAGCTCAGCATCCACGTTTCCATTCTTAGCTGAATGCATTTTGCAAGAGATTCTAAAGATGAAAAACTGTCCAGATATGACTTTATGAAACACAGCTTCATTCTTAGCTTGTTTGTTGCCTCTGATGCTTCACTTATTTACACACAGATAAGATAGACAGATTCAACCTGGAGTAGTGCCTGCCTTACGTTCCCAAGAGGCCAGGGAATGACCAGGCAGAGTGCCAAGACTGAGGATGCTACTGGAGAGGCCATCTGACACAGAGAAAAACGGACTGGTTTCTCTAGCAGGAGTGCTAAATTAACTAACTGTAGTTTGTAATACATTTGATATGCTTTGGGCCTTTCATGTTCAGGAAAAAGAACACTTTGAAGGGAAATAACAATAAATACTTTTTTGAACCAGGTGATTATGACTACTATTTCTTGACTTCTAGCTCCACTCCCAAGTCCTTGGCTGTTCCTTTTGCCCCATTTGTATGTGTGATTTCCTTCAAACTGATTTAATAGAAAGCATATTTGCATGCCCATTTCGTTTCACTTCCGTTTCTCCAAAACTGGGCTTCTTTGGGATTTTTTGCTTCCTGTATCTGCTTTTTGCCACAGATACTCGGTTTTCTCTTTGTTTCATCTGAGACACAAAATCTGAGATTCTGAGCAATTTTGCTTATTGAGATTCCACTTTTTGAAAGAACCAGAAACTGAGTTTTCTTCAGGGAAGTCCTGTTGGCTGTTTTCCTTTTTAATGACACTTCCAACTCTTTCTTAAGGACCCGTGCTGCCATTTTTAATTATTCCAGTTCTCTGCATCTTTTCCTCCTGTTCTTCCTCACTTTCCCCCCACCCTGAACCTTTCATTTCTTCTTTGTTTCCAGCTTCTCTACACTGTGGAGTAGAAACTTCTGTTCTCCTCAGTCCTGAAGGGTTTTCACTTGCCATGTTTTGCATGAAAAGCCTTCCACCTTTAAAATACCGTTCACTTTGGAGTAGAAAAGTATACCTTGGTGTCAACTATAATATTTGAATGTAGCATGGGATTTTGAGTGCTATGCTACAATTTGACTATTTCCTGCACTGCCTCCTCTTTCTGTATGTCAGTCTCCAGTATTGTCCTAACGTCCTGGGCAAGCCATGAGGAGGACACAGTCATTTTCATTCAGAAGTCCCATTTGAGAGGTAGAGTCAACTTCATGTTTTGCTAAGGTGAGGTGGTTATTAGCTGTTAATTATCATAGGAAAATGAATAATCTCCCTAGCCAAATCGCTGTCCTGCTGGTAGCATCTGACAGGCTGAGAAACCCATTTGAATGCAGAAGTATGTGCTCAGATTCACCAAACAGGGCATTTCAGGGGTACGTGTTTAAAATTAAAACTAAGTTTTGGCAAATAAAATCCACATCAATAAAATGTAAGCCTGCAACTTTCCATCTGCAGTCAAATTACAGTCATACAGGATCCTCTGCCTGACTGCACAGACCGGTCTGGTAGTCAGAAATTCATAGCTTTACCGCCTTTGAGCTTGTACCCTACAGAGAATTTAAACTGGCCTACAGCTGTGCATTGTAAATCCCTGACCTGACATTGTAGTGAGGGATACTTGTTTGCTGTTTCCCTGCTACAGCCGTTAGAGAATGCTCTCTTTTGATCAGTCCACAAAATTAATTCCTATAGATCTCAGGCTAGCTGGTGGGTTAGTTAGCCTCTTCTCTTTCTGTCATCAAAAGCAAAGTATAGCATGAATAAAGGCCACGAACATGGAGAACAGTGCAATGATTTCAAGTTCATATTTTTACCAGCTGTTAATCATGCCAGCAGTTTCCTCCCACTCTGCTTCATAAGCCGAGCCTCCTCATTTCCTTTAATAATGAATTAGTGTACTTGTCAAGCAAAAAGATTCTCACAAAGTCCAAGGTTCTTCTAAATTTAGTGATTTTCAGCCCTGTCAGCCTTTCAGCTAAGTTTATTGGGTACATTTCAGCAACTCCATTCAAGGAAAAACAGTTTGTCACCAAGCTGAGATACCATATTGATCCTTTCTGGTTATATTGCGGGGTAGCCACTTCCCTGACACGCATTAGTGCCAAAGGGACTCTTGCACCAAATACACACCATAAAGTGATGGCCCCAAAGAGCAGAAGCAAGGACCAGGAAGGAGGAGACAAAAATGTGCAGAGCTTAGAATTTGTTCCTCTACAATACCTTGCTTCACTTGTTCGTTTCTCGTCCCTCTCTCAGCATTTTTTTCCTTTAACATAGACGTCCCTTCCCACCTGCGTGAATTGTAAATCTGGTGTCCCAGACTGAATTTAGTTGTGATGTTTAGTGGAAGCACATCAGGCTGAGCATCAGTATAAATACACAGACGTCTGTAAGTGTCTTGATTTTTTTCCTCNACATAGAAGTCCCTTCCCACCTGCGTGAATTGTAAATCTGGTGTCCCAGACTGAATTTAGTTGTGATGTTTAGTGGAAGCACATCAGGCTGAGCATCAGTATAAATACACAGACGTCTGTAAGTGTCTTGATTTTTTTCCTCGGTGAAGCCGTAAGTCTTGTTTGGTAATCTAAATCCTGCTAAAGGATTTAGTAAAAACAGTAATTGAAACACTGACATACCATAGTGAAACATGGAAGAAAGACAGCTGTTACAATCTCTTTTACCTCTAGGTATGAATGAAAAAATCCCCAGCAACTGAAGTTTCTTAAGTTGCAGCAAATCTTGAGTAAAGGCCAACCCAGGGTGGAATATACTAGCTGCTTTCTCTAGATTTAAAACTGCAACAAAACCAGGATATGTTTTCCACTGAGAGAGCCTACTGTTCCATGGTTTCCATTTTCTTCTAATAGACATTTGGGAAAGTCCCTTTAAATCGATAATCCAGTCTCTGGTATATAAAACTCAACTTCTTCGTTTGCTTGCACAGACTTAAGTGCTTAGCCACAGACCTGCCTATTGTTTTGCTACCTTACCTATTATTTTGTGTTTGAAATCAGATTTCAAGTTTCTTGAGACAGGAATCCCATAACATATTTTGCACTGTAGGGGTGTTTAGAATACATTAAGGTGACAAAAAACACGTAAAAAAAGAAGAAAACATAACATAACATAGCAATGATTCTGAATTTCACAGGCCTTCATTAATGCATATTTCTACCAATTTTTACTTCTCATACAACGGATTCTGGGTTTGACTTGGAATTAAAGATTGCAGGTGGGCAAACTGTGAGCAAAGACTATAAGCATAACAGCTTCACAATATTTAGTTATATGGATCTGCTAGTAGGCTGTCCCCCATATAAGTAAAGACAAATCTCCCCACCCAGCTAACTGATCGGAAGGGTGTTTTCACCGCAGACATGACATAAGAACTGAAGTCATAAGCTCAGGAGGCTTTTTATAGTGTTTCTGGTGTATTTAAAGATCTTTTGTCCTGTGAAAATACCAGCTCTTTGGGAAAGAGGTTGCCTTCAAGCCATGCGTGTTCCACTGTTTTTTTCTTTCTCAGACCCCTGATTTTGCCATTGCTGGGACACCGATACTTCCTTCTGATTTTACACGGGGTTTTTTTCCAAGCATTTTCTGTAATTCTGCATTATAGAAACTAATGTTTATTCTGCCGCAGAGTTCAATGTCACGCTCTTAACCCACTATGCCTATCTAACCCAGCCAGGCACAGGTGGGGCTCATTTCTATGGCACTTGAGTGCTCAGGCAGAAAATTCCACGACAGTTTTCATCAAGAGTAAATAGAGTAAACCAGACAATTGTGTAGTTACGAGATCAAGTCTCTCTCAAATGTGCCTAGAATCCACACTGCCTGTGCCACTCTGTTGATTGCTTTTGCCAGAGTTCATTTTCCAGGTGACAGGGGACAACAAGAAGCAGAATTTCTGAGAAATCACTGCATTCTCAGTCTCTGGGCAGTGACAACAGCAGCACAAACTGACCTTATCTATCACTGATGAACGCCCCCCATAAATATGAAGAATGCAGGAAAGCAGCTGATACTGCAACTTCTTCGGTAAAACTCTGTGATTTAGTGTGTAATACACTGGCGCTTACTGCGTAACTTTACCACAGAGCTCCAGGATTTACAGCGGTTCACGCTGTGCGAGAAGATAGCCAAACACTGTGATTTGTGCAAGGCAGAACTGGAAGAGTAGAAACCCGGGGTAAACAGAATACATTGTCTTTGCTTGTTTTAGCTACTTTGTTAAGAGCTTTGATGTGTATTTGCCAGTTAGCCGAGAGACCCGGGGAGCTGGATCAAAGAAAGCTCTCGTGTGTGTGCATCTGCCTTTTTTCATAGATACATGTGCATATATTCATAGCTTTGTAGCCTTATTTATCTAGACAAGTGGGTGAAGAGTTAGACAGTAGTAGTTGTACAATCAATATCTATAACCAGTTGATTATTAACAGAAAAAACTCTGAAGGTTTTTTAAAATTGTTTTTATTATTCTACTGTTCCTATTTTTGTTATCCCATTGGTACTGTATATCTGATGCTTTAGAGGTGTGAAGTACTAATAGAGTATAGGCAATAACTAAAAATAGTGCATATGCCACAGACCTTAGACTATACCTTTTCCTGATTTACAGCCTTTGGGTACCCACCATCTGCCTGACTTGGACTGACAGGAGGAGGGAGAAAGGAAGAAGAGTGCATTTGAGGGTTGAGGGGCAGAACATGACGGTTGTTTATGTATTTTCTGTTTTGAAACCACAGGGAAGATTATCAAAAGGCAATAAATTTCTCACACTGATGTTGTTTGTTACCATTAGTTCATCTTTGTTGATGATACACATACACTGTACCTCTCAAAATCATGGTGATGGTTTTCACTGTGTTGCTTTCCAACATCTGATGTCATTGTAATAAGACATTACATGAAACTCCTTTATTACGATGGCTAAGAATAGAAAAACCTAACAGATATCTAAACGATAAACATTTAATGCAATAAACCAGACTATGCTGTGCTGTGACGTGTCTACTAGGAACTGGGAAAAGCAGCACCTACTTTGGCTTGTTCGGTTTTTTTCTCAGCTCTGGTCTGAACTGGTTCTTCTTCAGCACTGGAAACCATTGCATAGGAGCAATGTGCTTGCTGCTCCTATCCTGAAAAATCCCACCTAGCTTGCATTTCTTTGGACTCTCTTTTAGGATTTGTTGTCAGCGTGACCTGCTGGCTCCACTGACTCCCGTTGCCCTGTGCAAGATCAGCCTTAAGGAGGCCAATGCACTTGTTCTCTCCCAGTAGAATCACTACAGCACTACCATGAACATTGCCCCAGTATGATGCTGTGAAAAAGCACGGTCTTAAGGAAAAGACAAGTGAGACAGCAGGACGAGTGCTTTATTATGACCAATATGTTTTAAATTGGGGGTTAGTTTTTTTCCTTTTATTAAAAATCTTCTGAGCATCCAGATTTGACTTGGCAGTATAACTAAGAAACGCATATTTTTAGGTTGCATGGCTGGAACTACATTACTGTAACAGCTCAGCAAAGATCCCCGAGCATGTAGCACGTTGTAAATTTGCTGTAATGGAAGAAAATACTTCTGGTCACTTTAAGGGGAGGGGAGGTCTCTTTACCGTGATTGCCCCAGGTTCGCCGTGGAAATCAAGGCATTGTCACTTGCAGGTGGTAGGAAGTCAAAGTTGCCTGCTTGCGATAGCTCCCATCTCCGAATGCTCCTGTTCGATATATGATGCCTTCTGTTCACTTTTTGGTGTTTCTACAGCTTTCAGCGTTCAGATATTCAACTTTAAAAGCGTTCCCCAATTTAACACAGAACCCCTGATGCATCTCTAAACTAGGCAGGGTAATTAGATGAACCAGGCACACAACGATGTTCCACTAAGGATAGTCTCTGTGGTAAACCTTTGAAAAGCAAAAGATAAACTCCCACCGGAATACACAAAGCAGCAGTAACCATATGGGGATTGTGATATCTAATATATCAGAGAAATCAAGAAAAATATATCTCAGGATAAGTCAACATATGGCAGGCATCAGCAAGGCTTAGACATTCTCAGTGTGGGCTGTGTTTCTTACACAGGTGACAGAAAAAATGCTAATGCTAGGGGAAAAAAAAAAAGATCAAAGTGTGCACATGAGTTAAAAGCAGCTCAACATGTGGGCACAGCAAATAATCCATGGAGAGAATTGAGCAGCGTAACATACTGCAAGCTCACGCTTCTGACACCTCATTGCGGACACCTACAGCCACCTCAGCTCCCCCGACCTGCAGCCTGGTCTTCTGACCACCACCAGTATTTGCATCATAAAGAAGAGAGGAATCAGACCTCATATTGCAGAACAATCAGTCATCACATGAAGAGATAATTAGGATGTCTCTTTACCTGAATCTTATACCACGCTGATCACCATGGTTTCTGAAAACACAATGTAAACAAGAATTAAACTGTTGGGTTTTTCTCCCTCCCTCCCCCCTCATCTCCTAGGAATTGCTTCCTGACTCTTTATCCTCTTCCATCCAGGACCACTCAACAGGTCACGCATGTTTCAGAGAACACTCCCCTTCAGCCGAAGCATGGGGCACTAGACCCTGCCAACAGTGATACAACTGGTTTGACAGAGCAACAGATGGGTGACAACATCTATGCTACGAACGATTTCCTCTCTTTCTGGAGGCAGTTCATACATTCACAAACTGGTCAAATTTATTTTGTAATGCACCAGTCTATCATTCAGTGAAAGTGAGTTAGCAATTTCCACGGTAATTCCCCTATTTCCCTACCAACAGCTCTGACAGGAGCCCCTGGGGAAACAACCATTAAGCAAACATCTGTGTACTTCCTATCTGTCAGCATCTCAACAGCTTCAGAAGTGGGGGCTGACGTGAAGGACCTGCCAGCTTTACCAGAGCCCAAATTCTGAGGCAGCTGAGATTAGCAGAAACTCTGACTTAACAGTGATAAAGACCCAGAGATATACTGAACTGCACAAAGTAGTGAATTGCTGTTTTCTTAAATGTATTATGTTCACCTTGATACAATACATGTCAATTTTACAATAAAAATCTCCCTCGAGAACCTGCTGCAGGATTAGTATTGTCATCTGTCTAGTGTCATCTGTCTGGTGATGATACATCATATTGTCATATTGTCAAGATGATTAAGTGAGCTAGAAAGCTAGAATTTTAGCACTTCCATGATAAAATGCATAAAGGGTTCTTTTTGTTTGTCAGCATCTGCTATGTTTTAGTAATTTGGCTCTGAAGGAGGGAAAAGGAAAAACACGGTTGAGAGAAAGACAGATAAGGAAAACCATGAATCTTGAGAAAAATAAGACTGCAATCTGCCCATCAATCTTAAGATTAAAATCACTCAAAAAACAATGGGCAATTTTATTTTCATTTAAGAAGAAAATGATAAAGCAACTTACTACTTCACATTCTCAGAAGTAAAATCTACACAACAGCAGTTACCTAATAGTTTCTACACTATTTCCAGGGGAACAGAATATGTTAGTGTCTTCCTTGCCGTAAAATACACCAGCCAGCACTTCCAAACTACACCTGAAATACACCTTTGCATAGCAGGTAGCAGAGAATATTGTCTTCAGTTAGACCACTAGTGAAACCGTGTTCTTACGTCACCCTTAATATTTATTAAAAACTGGGAGGTGTTGCAAGTGACATTTGTGATGGAGGCTGTACTGTGTTTACCATGGTACGAACTCAGAATCAAGTTGAAAACATTTGATATTTTTGACTCAGATATCACACAAGCATCTCAATTGAATAAAAGTCAACCACTAAATTTGATGTAGGAATCCTACAGGCAACAGTGGAGCATTCTTAGATTTATGTGCCTGCTGCTATGTCTCACCCATGGCAGCATGGTTGGTTTAGCCTGCCCACTACTGCAATCAGTGGAGAGAATTAGAGATCGTATTCAATGCACATAATACAGATACCTACCAGCTTCAGTGTTCAGCCTGCTTCCCACCAACTACACAGTGAGCCAGGATTTGGCAGCCTTGGAAAGCAGATGTTCTGAACCCTTTTGTCACCTCCTGATCTTAGAAACTGTTACAGACACCAACCTTAGTTGCAGGTCAGTTGTTTGATGTGGCCCTGAATATTCATGTTTCATCAGCTCCTTTCTGTCTCATGTCCTTTACACAGGTAAAAAGCCTCGCAACCATTACAAGAGCATCTCCTTTGACTATGGATCATGACAGCCTTAAGTGAAGTGCCAGGCCCTTTCATAAGCTCCTTCCTATGTGTAAGTGTGGCCAAAGGATCATTTTCTGAAGATGAATAATAAGCCATCTTCCTCTTTCCTCATCCCCCGGAGAGAATATCTGAAATGTGTAGTAGTTCAGCTTAGAAATCATTGCGTTTAATTTTTTGGGACAGACATTTCCCTAAACAGCTACCACTGGAAGCTGTTTGGAGTTCATGCTCGGAAAACAAGAAAGAAAATACCCTGGAGTATTAGTAAACTTGCAGCTTGTGTTTCTGAGGTTGCCAGTATAAACAAGGACATGAAGGGAGTAACAGCACCCTCTTTCAGCAGATCTTTTACTCACCCTAGTCATGTACCGGAACCCCCAAATGTCGGCCCATCACCAAAACCAAACTATGTGCAAGTGCTAGAGACAGTGGAAGTTCCTAAACACACCATCAGTCAAACCTGAATCTGGCAAATGCCAGAAGATTACAGGATTTCTTGCTGTAAGTCATGGTTCCTAGTTTCATTTGAAACAAAAAGAAAGACCAGTTTAACGGGGAATTTAGATCTCATCAAATATGCAGGATAACGTATGTGTGCTTTTATCATTGCTCCCAGTTCCAGAAGAGTGGGAAAAATACTGGAGCTTGCTGGCTGTTCTAATCATGGGCTAATACTAAACCACAGTTGTGCCAAAAGTTTCCCCAGTTAGCTTTAAAGACTTTGAAATTACCAACCCTGTATTCAGTGTTCTCTGCCCAAATACTTCTACAGGGCTGCAGCTAGAAACGATGCTTTTGACAAGGGAGCTACCTACATTTCCTTCCATTTAAACAAACCTTTTCACGAGTCCTACATGAAAATGTGGACAAAGAGAGTGTTTGTGTAGGAATGACATGCTTTATTTCCCTTTCACTAGATTGAACTTGAGAGTCAGAGAACAGAACTGTCACCGGTACAGAAAGCCCTCCACGCTGGAGTTGCGACAGCACAAAGAGGATCATAGAATAATAGAATCATAGAATGGTAGGGGTTGGAAGGGACCTCTAGAGATCATCTAGTCCAACCCCCCTGCTAAAGCAGGTTAGCCTAGAGCAGGTTGCACAGGAATGCATCCAGGCGGGTTTTGAATATCTCCAGAGAAGGAGACTCCACAAC
>VZSC01010946.1:123445-143844 GCA_013398225.1 Steatornis caripensis
CTGAAGTCAAGGTAGACAACATCCACTGCTCTCCCCTCGTCCACCCAGCCAGTCATGCCAATGAAAGGCATCCTTTCAAGGATGAAAGCTGCCAGGAGCAGGACAAGAAAGCAGTACCATTAAACATATGGGAAAGAGTTAAGTGTACATATCAACTGGAAAGCTGTTGACTGGGAATATTTGTATACTCCTACTGTTATCTCCTGTGTTTTTGCTGAAGAACACATTTCTTCTAACAGCCTCAATTGCAAAGGCAGCGCCTTTTTATCCTCCTAGTAAGTTTTAACCTAGATGATACTATGACAGCATCAAAAGCACAGGTAATTCCTTTCCTCACTCCATTCACTTTCAAGGGTAGCTGTTTCCATCTGGTATTATTATTAATATAAATAAGAGAAATCAAAATATAACTATAATGTAAACATATATTGGCAGCAAACATCTACTGATACCATATAGCTTAGGACATGGCTAAAAGAGCATCATGACATATATTCCATTTATATTAATAAAACCCCATTTGTCTGTTTATTAATCATGAAACTATTATTTTAAAAATACGGCCGTAAAAGAGTCACCTCCATTATGTGATGCTGAAGTTTGAATGATGCGAGTAGCAATAAAAACTACGCTATGTCAGCACCTTAGCAAAAATATCTTTTCACCCAGCAGCTGATAACAGAATGTGATAATGTCATGTCTGAATTAAAACAACGAGTATATTTATGTCATGGTCTAGCACAGAGCACGCAGCATAAAGAGCAGACCTGCCAGAAATAAATCTATTTGTACCACATTCTCATTTCTTAAAATACACTTCATATGCATTCATTTCATTAGACTGTAAGAAAGCAAGACCTCTTGAGAGCCTTATAGTGGCATCAGTTTCATACATTGCAATGATGGATTGATAGTGAACTGCTTTGTTAAACAGAACGGACTTGTAGAACTGCAGCAGGGAGCCTCAGGTGTGCCTTAAGCAAATTTCTAATACTCTTACCATGCCTCTCATCAATACACTCGAGTAGATTTGTTTCTGCGTGATCTCTTCATACACGCTGTGTCTAGTTAAACGATCAAACCAGGCTGCAAAACGGTATTTACCAAAAAATAAATAGCTCTGAATAGAGCTCAAACTTGGTCACATGCAGTCTCCAAGGCAAGGGCAATTAGGATTAATTGTTGCTAGAATCACTTTTATATGGTTTTCAAGCAGCAAGCCTGGAATCTGCAACAAAGCTTGCTACCTAAGAATACAACAGTACACATTTTCAAAGCTCACAAATTCTCAAAACCAAATCAGGGATCTCTCATTAGCGAAGTGTGTGCATGAACACAGCCAATTTCTTGTAGCCATTTGCATACGTCAGGTATGCAGAAATATCTGCAAGTTTGCATAACCCACAGGCAAAGAAGTCTTTAAACTAAATAAGCACAGCTGTGCCTGAACCTACGTTGTTGCCCTGTGTGTGAGCTCCAGGCAGCAGGTCACACAATTTGAGAATAACTGAGGCACGAGGCAGCAGCTAAGGGTAGGCAGGGGAGCGGCCGTGCTGGAGAGCAGTTACCTCTCCATGAGGATGACCAGACCCCTTGGCTATTCCATAGCTGTGCATGCCCGGCTGGGGGCACGTTGGTTACCTGCACATGCAGGACCCAAGCAGCAGCTCCTGTCTTCTAAACCATACCACAAGTGGTAGTGAGGGACTATGAACGAAACTGGGGACAGACAAGCAAGTCTCAGATAAAAGCGTATGTATGAACCAGACAGATCTGAAAATGTAAAAGCTATTCCATAGAGCATGGAAGCACAGGTCTTCTCTGTTTCCTCCTCGATAAACACACAATGGGAAAACTCAGGATGGCTTTTGTAGAGGAAATAATAACCTCACAAATGTATCTGGTACCTTGAAGAGGTCAATGAACACAAGGATACCAGTGATCTAGGTGGTATATTATATTTAGGTTTCCAAAAAGCTTTCAATAAGGTTCTTCACAGAACCTCACTCTGCTGTGGGCTACCATCAGAGACAGGATACCAGAGCAGGGAGACTGTATCGCTTACCAAACGCTCCAAGAAACTGAGCTGTCATAGGATATAGAATGTCCTCTCATAAAGAAATAACTGTTCAAACGATAGAAAACCAAACATACCTTTTATATTCTACTAATACCTTGTCTTGCCAATTTGATTTTCTCCCAGAAATGGTGATGCTTCAGTGCTAAGCAATACCGCTATCTCCCTTATACACATGCTGTGACTCTTCACATTCAAAAAACACAGGTAGGTGTTTGATCAAACAGAGCTACAGAAGCAAGCGTTTCCACAAACGCATCAGTAACAAACAGCCCATGTCCTCTCTGCAAGCCAGAAGGGAACCTGCACAGCAGTTGCTAAGGGGAGCGGATATTTGTGAATATTTCAGTTCCTTCCCGAGTCACGCAGTCTTCAAGAAAGAACTTCACAATTGAAACGACAACCTTCAAATGTATCACCTTAAAAAGCAGACAACAAAGAAGTCGTTCATAAATGGGACTAAAGTTGGCACTGCATAGACTACGCTCATCGACAATGACTTAGCTGCATTAAGGGCTAGTTTTGTGATGCATCCACTCTTAAATGGATACGCTTTTTTTCCTGTACACCTTGCTGCTTCTGATGATTTTGAGACAAAAACCACACACTTTTCCAGCTATAGAAGGTTGGTATATCATTGGGGGAGAAAAATGAATAGAGAATGGCAAAGCACATAAATACAGAGACTCAGATAAGATACGATTTTTTTTTTTTTTGCCTTGAGCTATGAGGCAACAATTGCCTGCTTTCTAGGAGATGTAATTTGCTTAGCACAGCCTATGAGGATACTTAAGCAGCAGTTAATAGGGAGCAAATTACAAAATGAGTAACTAACAAAAAAAAGTCCCGTTATGTGCATTTTGCTCCGTATTGTGAAGAGAAAATGACTGTGATTTGATACATATCTGGTCTTTCCAACTTGTACTCAAACGTGTCACGGTGTTTCAAGCTTCAGTTGCCACTGCTCATTGACAAGTGAGTCCATAACTTAGAACTAGAAAGAACTTTGAAATAAAACCCCAGGCTATAGCATCCAAACTTGACAACGCACTTTGCTACTGTTCGGAAACGTATTTGTACTTCCACTTCAGTCTGCACTCTCTTCATGATCCCTACCTGTTGATGTTTTTACAAGCCTAAACATGAAGATAAACTGGACCTTTACCAGAGCAAGGAGAAAGAATATTTCTTCTTAGGTTTTCTCTCATCCAACTTTTTTTTCTCATCTCCATGCTTTCTAAGGGTATTTTTCCTTCTAGTATAACATATCCAACACTTGCCACAAATTGCATTATCTTGAGCATGATCAAAATTTTGCCTGAGGGCTGCATGGAAATTTCCCGAAGCCCTCAAGAGGCCTCTGATTTGCAAAGACAGAGCAAAAAACATTTACCTTCTTTTTAACTTGGATACATGGCCGGGGAATGCAGATGGCTTCAGAATGCGCCACTTCTCATTGAGTGGATTAGACAACTTTCTGGCTTATACTCAGCCTGTACTCCATTAAGCAAATCCATTTCCAAAGGAAGGCTTCCTCACAGCAGAATTCCCACGTGTTAGAAGAGTCCCAATTTACGAACTGAGGGGAGTGGCAGCTTATGCTCCAAAATCCACACATCCATTTTTTAAAATGAACAGCACGATCTGACATTTAAAAATTCCATTTTTATTCTCAAAATCTAATAATAGCCATCAAACTTATTAACTATCGTATGGCTAATCAACATACAAAATAAATGAGATCGAATTATATTATGGCATTGTAGGGTTTGCTGCGGTACCTCAGCCTGATCTCACAAGTTGGTATTGTACTTCCACCTTTCAAGTTTGCCCCTCCACTTTGTAGGTAACACAGGTTATATACATGTATGAAAGCAATAGCATGGCACACCTACAACTGCTTAAAAGATTACATGATAGAGGAATGTATTGTTGTTAGTGGAGATCAGTCACTGCTTTAGGGCATGAAGTTCTGAAACCCAGGCAAGACTTACAAAAATCTTGTGCAGTATGTGAGGCTGATAAGCCAGCTGGATGAAGCCCTAATACTCATGAATCAAGCTCTTAGTGGTCCTGCTTGTCATGGAAATCAAATACTAAATACCTCTGAAAAATCAAGCCTTTTCAGTTCGTGTGAAAACAGATTCCCAAGCCTCAAAATATTTGCCCCCTTTTCTGTGAAATAAAGTGAAACACTCATCCATATACGTCTTCCAGAGAGTACATTCTGGTAGCAACCTATGGCAACTGTTGTCCTCAACATTTGCAGTAGCTTCATGGATGCCCACTGACCTGAAAGTCACTGTGAAAATCACTAGTGTTTTCCATGTTGATATTAAAACTGTGTCATTTCGAGTTAACACATCAATGATGACTATGTTAATTTCCTTGCCATGTTGGGAAATCAGTCCCATTCTGCCAAAACTCTTCTACTCTCACATGAAATATGTGAGCAGCACCAGACAGGCTCTACCATTAACAAAACTACAGACAAGCAGTTAAACACAAAAGATCACTTTATTTCTCAAATCACACCCCTCTCATTCTTGAAAAGGTGCACTTCTAATTGTCACTATTTTAAATATATTCTATATTCTCCTGTGAAGTTAAATACTTTAAAGAAAAATCCCCAAAGATATAAATATAAAGCACAACAGTTTCACTTCATGATTTGCTTTGAGCAGTGTCTGGTCCTGCACCCACTCTGGCGAGTTTTGCTGTTCTTTGAAACTCATAAAAAAAAGAAATCCAGAGCCAGCCTTCCTTGCTCTCCAGAACCCTCTGCTTATCAACTGTTAATACAAGCTGTTAATACAATGCTAGAGCATGCACAGAATAGCTTACAGAGTTTAATTATTCTATTACTTTCATTACAAATACACACATTGTTACTAAGGATATAACTGCCACGCTTCTTTTTCTAAATGCTCATAGAAAATTCCATGTTACAAAATGCTTGTTTGATGATGTGCATGTCTGCTGGCGAAAAGGAAGTCAGGACTAACAAGGTTTGCCGGGTTGTTCAATGGATTAACTTACAAAACCAGACAACTCCCAAAGTTATTGATCGGATCACTGCAGCACAATCTGCAACCATCATTTTACCTGAAACCTTAATTAGCCCAAACGGCTGGCAATGCATATCCGTTGCGGTATAAAATGTTACCAAAGTCATCAGAACATTCCGTGTGGGGTTTATTCTCATATGATAAGCACAGTTCAATGGAATAGCACAGCTCCTGCAAACAGCCTGAAATGGAGGTCTGATGATGCAATTTTTATGATGGTTATCACAGTAAAAGAGAGGTGAAAGCAGTCCCATGCAGGCAATATGATGTTCCTTCAAAGAGCTGAGATCAGAAAGCCAAAGCGCTTCCCATATCAAAAGTTGTGCTCTGAAAAGTTTTTGTGGAAAGAGGTATCAGTATGAGCCTGAACGTGTGTGGCCGTGAAGTCATCCCAGTTACGTGTCTTACTCCAGAGACAGTACTCCTGAAAACGCAATCAGGGTCTGGCAGGCTGACTTCGCTATATATACATGTGCTTAAAGAACATTCAGAGACTATGATAAAGTATTCACTTTAGCTGAAACTCGTACCTGTTCACAACAGGGTCTGAGGTAGTTTAGAACCACGCTACGTTTAGGAAATATGAGAAAGAAGGGATTTAATGCACAAAACTTTCAAGATACAATGATACTTGCTACAGACAAGGGGAATGTAACCATATAGTTTCAAACTACTGTCTGTCAAGAAGGAGGAGCACTGACAGAAACACGTGAAAAAGTTCATTAGAAGTTCACTAAAAGTTTAGCCTAGCTCATATTTAATTTATGACCTTTGAAGGAACAATATTAACATTCACTCCAGAAAGAAAACCAATAATAATAATGAAATTGAGCAAAGCAGAAAGGAAGAAAATTTTACAAGATATTGGATAAGGTTAATAGACACAGGCACTGACTTGTGCTATATTTCTCCAAATGAATTCATATGCTCAATGTGATGTTTGAATCTTCAGACAGCTGAAATAACTTTTGAGCATTCCTGTATCAAGGTAACAAATTCTTCCGAGGTTCACTTTTGATGATGCACTTTATTTAGAAAACAACACTTACGTACAACGAAGACACTGAGCAATGCACAACTAACAAATTGAGCATATATGTGGTGCATCACGGTGAGAGAGNCAGCTGAAATAACTTTCGAGCATTCCTGTATCAAGGTAACAAATTCTTCCGAGGTTCACTTTTGATGATGCACTTTATTTAGAAAACAACACTTACGTACAACGAAGACACTGAGCAATGCACAACTAACAAATTGAGCATATATGTGGTGCATCACGGTGAGAGAGAAATACTTGAATTTATATTTCAACTTAACTTAGATAAGCCTGCACAAAGCCTGACCTACTAAAGTCAACAGAAAACCTCTTACTGATTTTTCTCTCAAGGGTAACAGAGTGCAAGCAGATTATGGAAGTACAAGCTCCAAAAGGGCTGGTATTTTCCATAACTATAGACAGCCAAATCCAAATTTTGCTTACTAGCACTTCATGGCCTAGAGGTAGTTGCCTTTAAAGTTTGATGTGAATGAACTTGGATGAGGATATTTTCTGCAGCCTATGTTGTAAAAATAAATATATTTTAAAGAATCCTTAATATATCACAATTTGGAGGAAAGTTCCAGGGAACACCATGGCAATAGTGATATGATGCTATGTAGGGAGGAAAAGAAGAGGAGTAACAAGCAGATGTTGGGAAGTGTACAGGAAAAGAGTAAGAGCTGTGAGAACTGGAGACCAACAGGACTAGCTCAGACCATAAGAATCGTATCTTTATATTACTCTTCCTATAAAAACTACTAAAGCGTTGCTTCCTACGTTCTCTTCGTTTTTTTTTTTAGCATTCACGTTCAGATGAGTGATTGATAGATTCCTTACCAGAATTCCCTAAATTAGAAAAAAAAAGGCCACGTAGAAACGTATCTTTGCAACTAGTCACTTCAACTTAGGTAACACGTACACTTTCTTAGCTATATATGCACAGATGCTCACACGTAGGTCTATACCAGTCCTTCCCCCAAACTGTTCATTGCAAGTCCAGCTCTTGCTGTAAGTGATATGTTTCTAATCTAATCACCTAAGTCCCATGAACTTTGTATTACTGCATTAAAACATTCACTCAAAGTATCTACCTCTCAAAATGAATGACATAATTCCTGAAATAGATCCAAATCATGCAACACCGATGCCCTTGTTATTAAAAATGGCATAAACAAACTTACAGAATGACCCAACGGGATCCTGTGGACAGCAGAAGCAAGCTGCCGCTGTTCTCCAGCAATGAACCTGCTGTGATTGTTTCAAAAGCTGTTTCTCAGCATGACAAATCTCTATGAGAAATTCCTGTGAAGGATTCTATTATCTTTTAGCAGCCGAAAATAACTCAAAAACCCAACAGACAGCTATAGAAGATGCCAAAACCCCAAATCTGTGGCCTAACCATGCTTCAAAAGCACAATCTAAAATTTTTATGAAAGGACAAAAACTTCTTAGCATCCATTGTTAAACACATTTACTGGATTCTAGGTATTGACCATAAATCACCTAGCGGCTGTAGCTCAGGAGTACAGAGAGAACAGATGGTTGATGTAGACCAAAAATGATACAAAGGACATGAGTGATTTCTGGTAGGTGTGCAGGTTCCCCGCTTCCTCTACAGAAAGAAGCTGCGATCACTACTATTAACTCGGATTACATGGCACGTAGTTTTAGACACAGAAACCCTCATCTGAACAGTAATACTGTGCAACCTGGTATTTCAGGAGTCGCCTGGTACTTTTTGGGCACATCCCATTTGCTGTAAAAGACCATACAGGTCACCTCTGTAAATTCCTCACAGTACTTAACATAGACTGAGTTTGTCGATGTGTATCTGCCAGTTTTCAGGAGTCACTTGGTAATTCTGAAAATCATGAGAAACTAGATTACCTTCTTTTAACCAAGGGATTTCTCTGCACAAAGAGAATAGATGTGCCAAGATGATAAACAGAAATAGATGAGTAAAAGTTTTAATGAGAAAAAACACTTGCATTGCAACAACAGTGCAGCTCTCCTCTACGACAGCCCAGGGCGTAAAGTAGCAGGAGGCACTGGAGAGGCGTGTTTACACCTGTGCAGGGTGAAGTCAACACTCATTCAGATTTTTAGCCAAAGTAATCTGAACTTCAATTCCTATGATGCTTATGTAATGAATCAATTATACTTTTTTCCAGAACACTGAGTTGTATTATTCTATTAGGTTGCAGGGAATGGGAAAAGAAGTAATTCTCTGATGTCTGGTTCGGTGATAATGTCTAATGCCAAGGGTATGCGTGGAGGATTCTTCACTTCCTTCCGCCATTTGTACACATCGTACTAATTAAACACATACAGTGTCATGAAACTTCGTATGTAGTTTTACTGGCAGTCAGTCTATTGGTAAGTGACAGACACCTGCAGTTTCCTTCTATTATACTACAGTTTTACATTTTCTTAATTTTAAAAAAAGTTGTAGGGTGACTTTAAAACTATTTTTCTAGTAAGCATTTTCAAAATCAAACATGGACCCAGATTCTATCACAGAACACGGTTGGGACTTCAACGTTACCTCAGCCAAAGCCTTGCAATGAAAGCTTGTGAAGGGCCAAAGAAAAGTCTGTAGGGTCTTTTTGAGCAGTTAACAAAAGTCCTATGAAGGCTTACCCTGTAAAAACCGCAAGCCATAGCATACAAGGTAGCTAAGAAGAATATGGGTGTGTTCTTTGGACTGCAGCCCTGTCTTTGAGATGAGCATTTAACTTGTTCTATTTTATACGCCTCACTACAGCCAAATTGCCAGTACTTAACAACTGGGCAAAATCCAGCTTTGGACCTGCTCATCTGTACCTTGTTTAGACAGTTGCATTTTTTAAGTAACCATAAAATAGAGCCAGCATTCTGCCAGACCACAACAATAGCATTTCACACCTGCCTGCACAGAATTATTTTTTTTTTTAGTTTTGGAGGCTTAGAACCTGTTCTAAATTCAAGCTAAATAGTTAGCTACTAGCTCAGTTTAATGTATATACATGAATATCCAGGTACTCCTAAAACTTCACCCAAGACTTTTATTTCTGTATTCTGGACAAAGCTTTGCAGAGCTTCTGTATATATCTGAGTTAACTAGTACAACTGACAACAAGAATAAGTTGAGAGAACTAAGGATTCTAACCTAAATATGCCATTAACTGAGAGATGGGGACAGGAACCAGGCCTCAAGCATCCTCTGGGATCTACAAATTATTCTTTCTGAAGCATGGTTTAGTCCTCTGGCAACCGATATAATGACATACAAGCCTAAATGTTTACTCTTAAATACATTAACTCTTACTGGCTCCGATTATTTACTGACTACTCCAGCCACAACAACAAAACTATGAATGCATTCCCTTGTCCATTTGACAGTATAATAACATCTGTCAAAATATAAGCCAATTAATACTTTCATAGAAAAATGCAACTTACAGCATGTCGACTTTCTGCGAAATCACATCTTGAGTGTCTCTGAGAGGACATCACTGTATAACCAGAACTACTAACAC
The DNA here is from genome assembly GCA_013398225.1 of Steatornis caripensis. Classification (NCBI taxonomy): domain Eukaryota; kingdom Metazoa; phylum Chordata; class Aves; order Caprimulgiformes; family Steatornithidae; genus Steatornis; species Steatornis caripensis. Next base: position 133,148 of record VZSC01010946.1, read on the forward strand.
ACAACAATTGGACAAGAATGGCATTAACTTTGTCTTCCAATTTTTGCACTGACTCTAGATGTACAAAACATTGCTGAATAATGAGTAGGCGCTCGCATGCATTTGGTTGGAAAACCTTACTTAGAGTAGAACAATTACAGACATCTTTTGCTTCCTTTAATGGAAACCAACTCTCATCAAGTCAGACACTAAACTGAAAATTCTCCAATGTTATCATTAGTAAAGATGAAGATGCATAAAATTCATTTGAATTTCTCAGCAATGATGAGAAGCACTGAGCTCTTCCATGAGTTGTCGTAATAAACAAGAAAAACTATTTTTTCATGGGGAAATAAAGAAATGGAGCTCTAAAGGAATGAAACTGCAATGAACAGTTCCTTCTCTTACAAAATTGGCGATTCCTCTACATTGTCTTTTACATTACACTTGGATTAACTTCTCTCATTGTAATTTCCTTTAACATGCCATTTGAACTTGTTTTAGAGCTGACTGGCAATAGCTTGAAAACAGAGCTGCACAATTTTTGCTCACTTCAGAAATTAATTTTCCTGGGTAAACCAGTTTTAAGGAGCTGATATTTTGCTGTACATTTCTGCGAACAAAAATCTTTTAAATACACTTAGAATAACTTAATTAAATGAAGAGACTTTAGAAAGAGCTTTGTTGAGCTCCATATCAGTTAAGCCTAAGTCTGAATTCAACTGAAAAACTGAGAAAATGAGGCCTGTGGAATTTAAAGATACTAAAGCACTACATAGAAATAATTGTTCAATAGCGACAATATAGTTAGTTCCATTATGTAGAAATCTAACAACGAGTCTATTTCAGTTTCTGACAACAAAGCAATGAATACCTGCTCAGTTCTGCTTTATCCTGTTGCAACTAAAATCTGGTAAGTGATAACACAGTTCTGAATAATTATAGTATTTCATCACTCTGATAAACCCTGATATTAAGCCATAACAGCACAACTTAATTCCACTGGAAAAAAAAAGAAAAAAGAAAGAGAAAAAGATTTCAGAAGAATATACAAGAACTACATCTGAAATTAGGAGTCAATAAATACAGACAATAATCAGAAAGAATAAGAACATTCACACCAAACCACGAATCGGTTTGGTGTGGTACCTTCCTTTGTCACTAGTAATACATTGCTGGCACAAAGTCTGAGACAGAGACCTATACTAGGCAACACCGATATTAGGGGTGTTTGTTGGAGGGTAGTGTTTGAAGACCAAGCAGAGTTCTGGTCCCTTACACATTTCAAATTATTTCTTTGAATAAAAAGGTAAAAGATTCCCACTAGAAAATGTGACTCAGAATACCAGGTTGGAAGGGACTGCAAGGATGATGTGGTCCATCCCTTCTTGGCAAAAGCATGGTCTACACAAGATGGCCTAGCACCCTGTCCAGCTGAATCTTAGAAGCGTCCAGTGTTGGGGAATCCATCACTTCCCTGGGGAGATTATTCCAACGGCTGACTGTTCTCATCGTGAAAAATTTTCCTCTTGTGTCCAATCAGAATGTCCCCAGAAGTAACTTGTACCCATTACCCCTCGTCTTTTCCATGTGACTCCTTGTAAAAAGGGAGCCTCCATCTTCTTTGCAGACACCGTTGAAGCACTGGAACATGGTGATGAGGTCTCCCCTAAGCCTTCTTTTGTCAAAGCTGAACAAACCCGATTCTCTCACCCTCTCATCATACGGCGAGCTTCCCAGTCCTTTGATCATCTTTGTAGCCCCTCTCTGGACCCTCTCCATCCTGTCCACATCTTTTTTGTATAGTGGGGACCAAAACTGAACACAGTATTCTAGGTGTGGCCTGACAAGCACCGAGCAGGATAATGGCTTCCTTCTCTCTGCGGGTGATGCCCTTGTTGATGCAACCTGCCATCCTGTTGGCTTTGCCGCAGCAGCGCACTGTTCACTCACATCGAACTTGGTGTCCACCAGGACCCCCAAGTCCCTTTTCACAGAGCTTCTCTCCAGCTGGGTAGATCCCAGCCTGTGCTGCACTCCTGGATTGTTTTCCCAGGTGCAAGAGCTTACACTTGTCCTTGTTGAACTTCATAAGGTTCTTGTTAGCCCGCTCTTCCAGCCTACCCAGGTCTTCCCGCAGGGTGGCTCTCGCTTCCGAAGTGTCCGCTTCCCCACTCAGTTTGGTATCATCAGCAAACTTCATCAGGGTATGCTTAATCCCATCATCCAGATCACTTACGAAGATACTGAACGGTGTTGGGGCCAATGTCGATCCCTGGGGGAGCCTACTTGTGACAGGCTGCCAGTTCAAAAAAGAGCTATTTGAAGTGAAGTTGTGGCAGGGCTTGTCTTAAAAGACTGGGAGCTCATTGGACTCACCTCATTGACAGGTTCTCAGAGTAACTCTAACAGAAAAGAATAAAGAGTGTGGGAAAAGCCATGTGTGACTAAGAATCCGTCTAATACTAAAAATTTCTATTCACCTGTATGGAGGGACAATGAAAATTTGGCTTAGTTTTGATTGATTTTTGAGGGTGTGGAACTGGAAGGTCTATAGGACCTGATAGTTTTTGCTTTGGGAGTCTCTCAGATCTGTTCATTCAGATTCTTGGCTGAGAGCGAATGTCACGGGAAACAGACATCTCTGTTCAACAGTGAGTCATAGGACAAGATCAAAAAGATTTGCAGTACGTTACAGTCTACAAGACTTACTTGTATCATAAAAATTAATTGTGCACATCAAAGATTACAAACTGAAAATCTTGTTCTTTCTCTGAGAGCCTAGACTCAGTAGAGCAGGCACAAACTTTTAAAATTATTATTTTTTTTAAACCTTCTCTGCAGTGGTGACTACTAAAGACTACCAGCTAGGAAGTTATGCCCTTTGTTTATCCACAGCTTGAGAAAAGCAAACTTCTTTGATCAAACTGCAAAGACATACCACCACCGACACAGAAGGACCTTTCTACCGAAGACAAGATACGCTTTATGCATCTCAGTAGTTCCAGCATGGATTACAACCAGAATAAAAAAAATTTTCTGGTTTTACTTTTCAAAGGAAAAAAAAAATCCTATTTTTTTGACCTATACTTAAAAGAGTTGTGTTCCCAGTAACTGGTCTCAATTCTTTCATGTGCCAAAGGCTGTTAAGCCATAAGGTAATCAGCACCCCAGACTAGGTGCTGGCCAGCACGAGCAGTATCCTGCCTCAGAACACCAGATCGTCTGAGGTAGCTGTGGCACAAATTACAAGCTATATATAATGCACTGGGCGTGCATCTTCACCAACAGACTTCACAAGTCAAAAGACAGCAGTGGGAAGGGAGGGGGCTGTATGTAACTGCAACTGCAATGTGACAATGAAAAAGACTATAATATTATTGATAAAGCCTAATCAATTTTATTTGAAACAAGAAAAAGGAAGCTTTTCTCCTCCAAAGTCTCTACTGATTCATTGCTACCACTTGTTATATTTCTTCCTGGTTTTAGCATAAGCAGTATCCAACAGGGAAATTCTTTCAAATTAAGTAGTGTGATAAATTAACATACTATTTGGTATGTTGATATAACTCATTTTATCACTATGGTTACGCAAAGGAAAACCGTATTTATCCTACGCTAGCTTTGTTTCTTCTGACAAGGCTGTTTGTCACCACAGGAAATTCCAAGTTCATAAAACTGGATAGCTGACATTTCAATATAATATACTTTCTGAGGAATAACAACTTCTAATCAATTTTGCCAATTACATCAACATTTGTCTTAACACAAAATCACTTTATCTTATATCTAAAGACCAACATGGAGCTCTTCCTAAAAGTCACATGCATCTGGAGAGTAAGAGCCTGCATGCTTATCGGTGTGGAAAGACTTAGAATAAGCAAAGAAGCAGGCAATGTAGTCCAACCAGACATAGATGGATAACAAATTATGTGATTGTACAGTAAGAGCCAGATCTTTTACAATACAGTGTAAAAGCATCATATTTTATGAAGATGATGAGAAAAGTTTATGTACACACAGCCTTTGAATTTTTAGCTCCAGACTGTAAAACATTTTTTTTTCTGGGGAAAAGAAAAAAACATTATCTGCAAATTCTTCTTTTTGTATTCTGAACAACTGCTTGTCAGGAACCAGATACAGTCCCACTTTTCTAAACCAAACATTTCTGATGATCTGTTGCAAGTTTTCTTAGCAATACAGATAAAATTTAAGTAATCATCTTTAGGGGTGAAAACATACTTTGTCTTCAAGATGGACACTTGATTTAGGAATTTCCTTTTCAAGTGTAAGAAATGACAATTTTGAACTTTGAAAAGTCAATTAAGGTCAAGACTAATATAGCATCCATTAATTACTTTGTTGATGTTATGAAAGCTTTTCTTGTCATCCCACTGATGAATGAGGGAATTTACATCCCAGCAGGTAAACATGTTTGATACTTCCTTAATCTACTGCACAGCATTTGCTACAGCCAAAAATAAGAGCCAAAGTAGAATATAGAGTCAAATCAATTTAGAAAACAGATTACTAGTTACAAAGAAATATGAAGAAGGAATAACTTTCAAAAATAACATATATTCTGGACTGATGTGTTCCATAAACATTTTCTTCACTAATGGAAGCTTTCAGGGATCAAATACTTATTTCATATGCCTTCCATTCTGCTCAAGTCATTTTAGATTTCCACTGTATCTCTGCCTTTTATTGCCTTCTGTTCTCCTTGCCTTGGTTAGATTAGAGAGGTAGGGTATTAATGGGGTACTTGATGAAGACTGAAGATGTATTTTCTCCCCCCTCACAGACCAGTCTGATTTTAACAAATTGAGGAGAGTGAAACAGTCTCTTCACGTCCTTGGGAAAAGCTTTTTCCATTCCAGCATTTCCAGCTTTCAGACATGATCCCCTTTCTTCACAAAGAAAGAAAAGGTGCCAGCACAAGAAGGTTCTGAATAATTTCATACAATGTCAGCGGGACTGCAAAAGCTCCCTTTCAATCTCCTTTATGGTTGGTGAGCATGCGAACGTGATGATCCAGGAGGGGAATGCAGGGAACTAGTGCTTGCAGCTTGAACAGGGCGAGTAACAACCTGCTGTCCACCAGTCCCCACTTCTGTTGTTGCCACTTCCTTGCTACTCTCATCCTTGTGGGTACTGTTTTGTGCTGGGCACTCAAAATGCACACAGTGAAACACCTGGAGAGAACAAAAAATGAAGATAAAGCAAAACAATTAAATGCTGGCAAAAGCATGATCAAAGTAAGATGAAGTCTACGTGGAAGTATGCAGGCCAGATCAGTGGCAAAGTACTTAGTCAAATTAGAACGTTTCACCATGAGGTCAAAAACATCTGTTCATGGGCCATAAACGTTACAAAGTGATACAAGTGGAGCAAGAGAAGGCCTTCAAATTATACCAACCTTTACATACGGCACTAAAAATCAGAAAGATGGTCCCAAAGCCGATATTTGGCAAAGAAAAAAGTCATTTACAAGTAGCATAAACATCTACTATGTGCTACCGGACAACAACAACAATTATATTAATTGTCTTAAACGTATCTTAGGATTTAATTACTTCCTCAAAAGACTGAACATTCATACATACTAGAAATGAAATTTAAATTATTACCAATATGATTCTATTTCAAGATTGCCTTCTGCTGTAGTACCAACAGTAGCTCTGCAAAACATATCCTGGAGTATGGAGAAAGACATTCAGAGGGTCCAAAGAGGCTGCTGCTTCATCACATCCATTTCAAACAGTGATCATTTTCTCATGTTTCAAGCAATACCTGGGACCACTGTACAGGTGACTATCTTAGAGTAAGAGAAGCATCTGTTTAAGCATTTTTTTTAATTTATTTTCTACTTTACTCTTACTTCTACTTGTTCTTGAAGTGCCTGGGAGGAGAAGGGGGAGGAACTCTTTAAAATTGTTACAAAACTTCACAGAACACGCGATTTCTCATTGCTACGAATTGCACAGATTGGCTACATACTAAACAAATAAATCTTCTCTTATACTGATTTTAAATTTGCAATTTTCTAACGCATTGTAGTTTTATAGCTAAAGCTTGATGAATATTAAAAATTGAATTTTAAAATTATTGTTTTAACTTACTTTTGTTTGCTTTTATGACATCGTCTATCCTTCTTGCAAGTAGATCATGTGTTTAAAGCACTTCTCACAAACAAGTGTAATCTCTTACAATCTTCACTGCCCTTTCCCAGACCCTTTTGAGTTAATGCGGGCAAAATCAAATACCATAAACAAGACATGGGTATACTACATATTCATACAAGATTACGGATTGTATTTTCTATCCTTTTTTCAGTACAACTGAAAATCCTATTATTCTTTTTGACCATCCCTGCTCAAGAGCACATTTAGCAGACGTCTGCAATGACATGTCTGCAATAGTCCCTGAGTCTTTTCTGAGGAGGGAGGTTAGTTAATTAAAATTCTGACAGCATAAACGAAATTAATAAAAAAAAATATTCACAATCACTGTTTTTTTTTCATCCCCATTATATTCTCTTGTGCCTCTCAGTGTAACAATTCTTGCAATTCCTTTCTACAGATACCTAGCAATGCATGTTTATATTTCTACACATACACACATGTGCACAAAACGGTTTTTATCTGCATTTCTTCTGGTGAGTTTTTTCCTACAGACAAACTAATTTCTACAGTGGCATGAAATCTCTCCATCTGTTACAGTTCTTGAGAAGCCAATTTTTGCATTCAGCTACACCTCTTGAGAAGCCCCTTTTATACTCACCCTGCTCCCATGTTTTTAAATTAACAGCTATTGTCATTTTTCCAGCCACACTTATCAGCATCAGGATTTGCAGAAAAGAACATTATCTAATCAGTACAACTCTGTAAGATGCTGCCTTCTTTGAAAGGTGGCACATGAATGGGATGGAAGTCTCCAAGTCAGAAGATTCTGTATTTCTACTGTATCTCGCATGAATAGTGTTCCTCATTTAAAACTTCACTTTACATAGTGATGCACGCTTTTCTAAATACAGTATGGATACCACTGAAATTTAGCTAATACTAGTCTATAAACTCTGAAGTACCCGATTCTTAAATTGTAAGTTTCATTTTTACCGATTCTTTCATACTAAATTCTTAATGCTCAAACTCAGCATCCGGCACATTAACAAGCCTGTGAATTTACAACACGATTTTCGGTTACTCTGCCACTTCAACATAAAGAGAATACAGCTTGTGAAAGAAGCAGAGGACAGAGAATACAATTGAGCTCATCTACGTGACCCAATATCGGAATTCCGTATTTCAGAACTATTAGTAAAACAAACAGTCCTGCATGTTTCTCTCAAAAGGCCGAGATGACAGTTCGGCATCATCCTCTGATCAAACGGCATGTTATACTTCTCACGGATATTTTAAGAAAGGTCTGACATACAAAGCAGGAAGGCCAAGTACATATACACTGGTGCAGTAACTTGTAAGATAAAGCTCTCACGTTAGCAACTAGGTGTCCTTTTCAGGTCAGCAATACTCAAGAGAAATAACAAGATAAAACTTAGCCAAAGTATCAGCTGACCTGCCTGACCAATGAATGATGACACAGACTAAGGAAAGATAATCCTTTTCTTTATAAAAGTAGGACGTCTGGAAGCTCAAGAAAACAAGAAGTTACACTTCTATCGTGTTCTAAAAGACTGAAAAAATATTCAAATACCAGATCAAAACTTCTGTGAACATCATGTCTTTCAAAACTTGGAAAACACGGCAAAAGAAAAGATGAGTTTAAAAGATTAAATAATTCACAAAATGGAGAAATTTTATGGGATTCTTTGCAATTCCAAAAAACATCTCTTCCCTTTAGGAAGTACAGATTGTGCTTCAAAGTTCAAAGGTACATGTTGGTAGAAAAAGTAGGGAGTATTTTTGTACCTTGCTCCCTTCTTTGGAAAATGAAAATTTATGACAAAATGTTACAGACCATCTGGGGTTTTTTTATATATATGTAAAAAATGTAGTTTAGTAACATGTGCATGCTGATAATGTTCCACCTCTACAAGCTTTAGGAGAAATAAAAAAAAAATTGTGTTGGGTACAGATTTAAAAGACAAAAGAGGAAGAGACCTAGAACAGCATGGTGCCTCTTATAATCTCATCATGTAAGATCCTGATCTCACAAAGACTTACCTTCTTAAATTCACATAATGTAAATTGTTTCACTGAAGTAAACTGTAAGATCTGGACTTCATCTGAGATAATACACATCAATTACAAAGGATAAGCACAAGTAAACAAAAGGAGGATGATATTGCACTTGGTCGGTTAGGGCAAAATATGTTTTTTCTGTATAAACTGAATTGAAAAAAAATCTTGTTTTGGCCACTATTGGTTAACTGATTTACCAGGTACAAAAATTAATTGTAAGATAATGTTATGCAAATAAGCTTTTCTTATGAAGAATGAGATTTTTCTTATGTTTTATTTATTAAAAATATAATATAAAGGTGATAAAACCAAGTAATCAGATATTATACACCTTTAGTGCACTAAAATGGTATTAAACTCGAACCCAATAGGAATGTTTGATGGCATTGTGGAAAAGTCAAAACAAGAAACACTTTACTGTACTTTGTTGGTCAAACCCCCAAAATATCCTCCAGACTGGCAACAGCACTTCAACTCTATAGGGAAGATGATAACACAGTTCACAAATACTCAAATAAGAAAAGCATTCATTCTTGTTTTGCTAGATTGTCAGAGCAAAAAAATGAAGCAAGTACATTTTAGAAGGCATTATCAATTTTATTGCAAGATATGAAAAATTGTACNCTTCAACTCTACAGGGAAGATGATAACACAGTTCACAAATACTCAAATAAGAAAAGCATTCATTCTTGTTTTGCTAGATTGTCAGAGCAAAAAAATGAAGCAAGTACATTTTAGAAGGCATTATCAATTTTATTGCAAGATATGAAAAATTGTACTGTTGTATACTCGTGAAGAATATAGGTTTTCTTAAAAGTTCCTTACCTCATTAGCTGTGTTATGAGTTCCGACTATTCTGATAAAGGATGCAGGCTGTTTATCAAAAGTGATTGTTTGCCAGGATCTACAAAAAGTTCCAGAAAGACATACAGATATTAAACACAGTCACAACAGCTTACAGTAAAACGTACAGAGAATCCATTCAAGTGACAGTAGGTACTGTTATCACTTAATAGGGCAAATAGAGAGAACACTTTTCATCACCTGAATTTCCAGCACTCCTTGTTCATTTTTAAGTGCCTTGACTCTGCTTATGTGTTTCCATACATCCCTTATACTACTATAATTTGTATGCAGGAATAATACTGATACTATTGTTGAAAGTTAAGAAAATGGAAAACAAAAAAAATCTGAATCAATGTCTAAAATCCTTGACTAATATTAACTGTATTATATAAACAAAAGATCAGATAAATACAAGTAAAATAAAAGTAAATGCATCCATCCGTTAACTACTCATGAGAAATCATCAGACTTGGTTAAAGAAAATTACAGCTCCAGGGAAAAAACCTCCACCCCAAAACTCAAATAAACTCCTCCTGCTCTAAGTCGAGCAGTGGAGGCAGAGCAGCTAAGCTTCCGCTGTGCAGGCCAAGGTCCTTCCGGTAAATCGCAAATGACACAAAGCATTCTTCGCAGTTCAGGCTGTGAGGAGTTCCCCATCCTGACACAGAGCAGACCTCCCCCCGCGACCCACCCCGGAGCTGCAGTATAACTTGTTGGGCTAGATTGAGAACACCAGAGGTGGATTGAGACCACTATAATCTTCCATCCTCATTCATACTCTTCTGATCTGGTGAGGTACAACACCTCCAGCAGCCTAACACACAGCAGGAAAATGACACCAATCCCTACCACACCTTTGTGCTTACAGAACACGCTGACAGTAAGACAGAAGAAACAAAAAGAACACTGGGAACTAGCGGTTTCAGTTTAATGCCAGTCTTCTACCATGCTAGATTAGTGCTTGAACGCATCGAATTTAAATTATTTTACATTCATAAACCACAAAAGCTAGATACAGAATTTAACACAACTAGACTCTATCACAAAAGGCTTCAGAAATAAAATGTAGTTAAGTATAACTTGATTAAGTCACTACAGAAGAAAAACACTGGATAGTTTTCCTGAATGTGTTCAGAATACCTGCAGAAGTGTTCATATAAGAAAAAAGGGACCAAAGCAAAACTGGAATAAAAAACCTCTTGCCACCAGTAGACTACCCTAAAGCCTGGCAGTATGAACAGCTTGGCTGCTGTTTGCTTTACCTTAGTAGGAAAACCTCTTTGTCGCAAACACAGCATTTCTGGGTTTAATTTAGTCGACTATTACTTTTATCACTGCTGTCAGGTTATATTTGCTTAAAGAGGATTATGTGCCCAATCAAGGCCTAATTTCAAGTAGTTTACTGGAATTACTGCATGAAGTAATGGATGTAATTAGTTACTACTAATAAAAAGGTGTGGCCTGCGTCAGGCCTCAGAAGCACAGCAGCTACCTAACGGCACAGTTTCTTTATATTCTTTACGTGGCTATGCCCTCCTTATTTTAAAGCTCAGGTTGTTTCTTCAAGCTCTAAATAAAATATAAAATGAGAGTGAACTGTTTTGTTGACTGTCTCAAGATCTGAAAGACTGCTATGATTTAAACATTTTTTTCCCTGGAAAAACTGGA
>VZSC01010946.1:144323-159622 GCA_013398225.1 Steatornis caripensis
CCCTTCCAACCCCTACCATTCTATGATTCTATGATTCCCCTAAACATAACAATTCTTGAGTTTCCTTCTCTTATTACTGTAGTACAGCCAGTCAGTTAATCTTCATGGCCAAACATAACTTGTTACCTTGAAGTACAGAGTCCCAAAGATGAGTGGCTGGGGCAATCAGATGATTGCAACACTACTTCTCATAACAAAGTATTGCCATAGTTCGTATTATGCATATGCTTTCACATTTACACACACGCCCTTTATGCAAGGAGAGTGATGATGTAAAACTCAGACTTCCCTATTTAGTGTTTTGGAAAATATTCCAAAGCTATTCTAAATAAAGGAGTTTAAAATCCTAAAGAAGCTCTGAAGAACAGCCTATGCCTTCCCAGCCTCTAAGGTAAAGTTTGTGTTCTGTGACAAGGAAATAGGTTAATTTGGGATCGTACTATAGAATATAAATGGGTCTGTATTTACTTACAGTACTTCTGAGCACTGGTCAAATACACACTGCAAGAGCTCAGTGCAGATTTTCCAAAGATGGCAGTAAATGCCACTGCCTGTCGTATGAAGTGACAATAAGGAAGCTGGCGCATTAGTCGGGAACACGGCTGAACAGCGTGCCAGATAATGAGACAGGTTGAGAAAAAGGCCTCTGAAGATCTTTTTTTTACAACACACTTCTACATCAGCTCCTTCAGGAAGCTCCTAAGTTCTTCCACTTTCCACTGCATTACAAGCCCTTACTTTGTGCTACAATGCTGTTATTAGGATTGGATTATAATTACCCTTTTAATAATAATAATAAACATGATAGAAAATCGTAAAAAAATTCTTGAGGATGTAAGACTTGAAGGGAGATAGGGTTCTCAATAAATTTGGTCCTAAGAATATTTACTGTTTTGGTATGCATCTATTTTATTCCTTTCCCACTGGAAAAAGAAAGTTAAAATTATAGACAATTTGCAGAAGAGTTATTAAAATTCAAGTTATTAAAATTCAAGAATATTGCCGCTAGAGAATTAGTACTTGATGGGATAATGAGAAAATTAGGTTTCTCAGTTTATTTCCTTAGCAAAAAGGAAAAAACAAAGTAGAAAACAACCCAAATGGATTTGGAAAAAGTCACTTTTGAAATAAGCACAGCAAACCTTTTCACCAGAAAGTTGCACTGATTTTGACTGTAACAGTACATTTGAGAACATCGATACATACAAAACAATACCTCTGCAATACAGATATAATTATGCAGCAAAGAGATAATTTATTCAGTGTAACTATATCCATATGGGAAGAAATATTACTGACAGAACATTATCAAGGCACATCTGCCCTCTTTTTGCATTTTTTGCTGATATAACAAATCCAGTAGAACTTCTGTTTATGTATCAAGCCATAACAATTGTTCAGTGGTATTCCTCGTTTAAATTAAAGACGTCACAGGTAAACCTTAAGTTTCTTTTTAATATTCTTCTTTTACTACTAGTTCTCTCTTCTGATACTATTGAGTAATTCCAGTTTCTCTGCAGAAATTTTATTTTGCAAATTATTTTGTAGTCATGCCATTTGTGTAGTCATGCCATGCATACGTGCTTATTTTATACTTTCCTCAAAAGAGGTAGTCTTTCTATCCTCGAAACTGCTTTGGATGGTCTTTACAAAAATTTCCTCCAAACTTTATACATAGCTCTGGTACTGATGTATACATAAGTCACTGTATTCCAAGAACAGTAGCATTAAAACATAGCAAAATCACCTCATTTTTAGTGTGGGATTAGATATTTCTGTGTAATAGATGCCATTTCTTAACCTTTACTCCCCATATGCCAAGGGAACAAATTCTTCAAGCTGGTGGCAATACTTTCACCTTCTTTACCTAGGAAACAGTCATAAACAAGATATCAGAACTTACTTCTCCATAAACTGACATTGTTGTCTTTGGACTTGCTGTATCTCCGTACTCCTTATTAGTGACCCTGTAACAAATTGATTTTTCAGGGTTCAGCTTTTCTAAATATTCAGGAAATGGGATCATCTTTTCTGCTTTCACACCTGTCTTGGTCGTTGATTCATTTGAGATTTGCTGCTCAGTCTGCAGCAGTCCTGGTCATCACTTTCACCGCAGAAATAATCACTACCTCAAGATGAGGTTTACATCTCTAAGAGAAGAATTGGGACTAGCAGCCTACTCAGATTTGTACCAGGGTCCTCAAGCTGAAATGCAGCACTACAAGTTGTTTGGCTAGCAAAGGTCTCCTGATACCATAGCTCCATTTTCCAAAAGAAATTAGCCTTGTTACAGTTCTATGGTGTTTTAGTTAACACTCTACATCTCACCTCAGCCACCCGACTTCTCGCTCTCTCGTTCTGCCCGACTCCCCTAAGGAGATGCAGTAATTGATGATTAGCATTCCAAAGCCATGCTTGCATCCTGTGAGCCTGTCATATTTAATTACATTTTAACTATATTCGTCTTCTATAATAGCCTGAACATAATTTAGATAATTATCTTCTGCTCTCTTATTCTCTGACTCTGCCTGCCTCAGAGTTCCTTGCAATGAAAATCACTTTCTCTGCTCAAACATATAAATAGACTCTTGGGCCAAGTGCTTTAATCTCTCCAACAGTAACAGCTGTCACTGAAAACTCAATGGCGCTGTGCATCCCACAATCTCTTCACCATATACTATTCAGAGGAAGAAGAAAATAATTAGAAATCCCTCCACTTTCATGTTTCTTCCTACCTTTTTCTTTATTCGGCTATTGCAAGAAGAATGCAAGAAGTACTGATGTTCAGGTAAATTATAACAATAGCTTCCTATTGCTTACGCTATCTACAGCTCCAAAATAGCAATTCACCTCTCAAAGAATTTAATGGCTTTTCTCAGCATTAGGAATTCTTGCTTAGTTATGTCTGTGAAAAGCTGCTATCTTTCTAAAGAGTTTTTACATATAATAGGATATAAATAGTGACCCTTTCCTGTTATTTCTTTCTCTCCCAGAAAGATCAAGTTAAGAAATAAGTGGAAGCTTATCTTTTATTGAGGATTTCTAATAAGCCACTGGCACTACGGAATACTACCACACTGTGGGATCACCAGAACAGCACTGATTATACCTGAAACCAAGTTCAGGCCAAAGATGCAAGACGAAAGAGAAAGCTGTTGCATGTAACTAACATTTATCAAGCTGTGATAACCACATCACATTCATATCATGGCTTGTTTTCGGTTAAGCATGTACATTTTGTGTGTGCACACTGTGTCTCCTCACTTTCCAAAGTGACATTTTTTGTTCCTCACTCCAAGGAAAGCAAAGCAGAACTGGAGGCAAATGTGGAAATTAACATCACACCCTGAAAAATGTCTGTTACAAGCAAGTAACCTCCGTTTTGCTTTCTAAGGCTTGTGTGCATACGCCTCCTTCTATAGCAAGTGACAAAACACTTCTTAGCTTATTTAGAGGTGGGCTTTTTCAACTGCGACTACATGTTTTTTAATGAAATACAGCATTTATTATGATGAAACAGTGAGGAGATATTTGTAAAAGCAGATGACGGGAAAAGGAACGAAGAGTCGTGTTGTCCTTCCATACATCAGTCTGGTGACTACTGATGTAAACAAGACAGTAAGTAACTAGCATGTGATGCTGCCAAGTAAAAACTGCATGCCCACATAAGCAAGCCAGCTGAGACTTGAGAAGTACCGTAGTGTGTTCTGCATGATATGTGTTACACCCCTTGCTTTATTAATGTATACCGTACTAACCTCTATGATGGAGTACCTACAAAATAAACACAGAAGTGTACACTAAAAATGCTGTAATAGTTACCGTTATACAGACATTTTTCTTTTTAAAATACTAAAAAGGTCTACAACTACCTTATAAATTGCCTATAAAACCCGTATTTTCCACCATAACAGTACTCAACAATAAAGTGAAGCAATACTCCCGCTCCTGTTAAAGCTGTAATTTAACACACTAATTCAGAGCGTCAGACCCATAAAGCACAGAAGTCAAAATGGGTAGCTGCCTCAGCCACCCCCTTTCCATCCAGCCTCCCAAGCCACTGAGGGGCAAGACAAAGCACAAGGAAGAAAATACTGTAAGGAATCAAAGGTCATCTACACTCTGGTTTTTAAATTACAGTCCAATTAAGTGCAGTTCTTACCCCTGGACGACCTCAGCTGAAAACTGAGACTTAAAACTGAGTTTCCATCTATTCTGCTGTCACCACGACAGCACTGTCTCAAAAGGAGGCCCATCAAACGTGGTACTTCTAAGGAAGCAAGGAAGGCACAAGCTAGAAGTAACCGCTTTCTCTCTGCAGCTCTCAGCAAAACTCACATAATAATGCATCTTGGTTATATTTATGCAAATACTTATGCAAAAAAAACCCAGACAAAAAGAACTTGAAGTATTAATGGCAGAGGTAATAGAAACAGTTAAGAGAATTGTAATGAGAGTCTAGAATAAATGTGAGAATAATAAATACTAAAAATCACCTGTTGCAGTACTTGTTACGTAAACTGCTTTATATATTGACAAGTAAAAATATGTATTCCCATCTTTTGGGACAACTCTCCTCAAAAGTTTTTATTCTAAATATACTTCTCATAAGGAACACATAATTCTGAAAGCATCTGAACAAAATTTGTAGTTATTTCTGCCCTATGACTGATCCCTCGCATCAATTCAAACAAAATATCTCTCCTCTATTAAGAACACTTCACTAAACTGCTATAAACGTTTTATTGGGTATGATTTATTGTAGAAACCAAATGTGGGCTTATAAAGCAGATCTATTAGAATAAAAATTCTGACATAAAATGGATTTAATGAAGCCTATATCGACTTTCTGACATCTTTATAAAGCTTCTAATGTAAAAGACTCGTTATAGTAACCCCTGCTTTCACAGCTTCAGTGATGACATTTTTGCTGTTTTAGAAAAAAATTACATAAAGAAAATGTTAAAATACAGTCAACTTGAGCAATGGTAAAACNCTCGTTATAGTAACCCCCGCTTTCACAGCTTCAGTGATGACATTTTTGCTGTTTTAGAAAAAAATTACATAAAGAAAATGTTAAAATACAGTCAACTTGAGCAATGGTAAAACTGAATGTAGTAATTCTTTTTCTAACTAAATGTAGCAACCAATTTTCAAATATATTCACAAGGCAACCAGAAGTATTTTTGTACTGCATAAACTGTGTACTCATAATTCAGCTTGCTCACACATTTTTTTCAATTTGAACAGGTTGTCTTTCTGTACTTCCAGAAAAACAGTTTATATTTTAAAATCTTACACAAAATGAAATTATTAGCAATTTGCTGGCAACTGTCTGGCAGAACGCTATGAGCCAAATTTCTACACTGTAGCAAGAACTGTGCAAGTAGTACCTACACATACATCCCTGAGGGATGGCAGTGGTGGTGGACAAAGGCTGTGTGAACTTGAGCAACTTGACCGATGAGCTCATCTTACATACTTTCATGTACACCAGAGCACACATGCAGAAGACAAGCCTGCATGATCCTAGAGGTTGAATTGGTTTTGTTGTGCTTACTCATTACCACCAGTAATTGCTCCTGCTGTTCAAGCAGACAGCAAAGATCCGAAAAGCCATCCAACACATTAACGTACCCAGTAATACAACTAGTGGGATGTTTTAAACTTTGAAGACTTCTTCCCCCACAGTCCTACAACAGATTGTAAGCTATTTTTATTATATAAGTTTTCATACCACTGGAATAGTTGATTAACAGCAAATATATAAACAATATTTTTAGAGATACGAGACAGAATCATGCTCCCTATTAATCAGTTCCTTTGTAGCTTGTAGACTAACACTGTATTTATCGCACTTCTCTTACATTCCCTTGAGTGTGATTTCATGGCCCACTCATAAAAACTTCACATTTACAGCAACCGCCCGTCTATTACTGTCGATAACATCTAATTGACATGTCAAATCTCAAAGGAATGCAGTAAATTGAACCACAGCCTCTAAGAAGAATAAAGCAGTGAAAAAAGTAAATCAGCATGTGCCTCCTCCTAACAGCAATACAAGTATACTGAGGTTTCCTAATGGAAGGGAGGAAAATTGTAACCCTTTCTACTACTACGCTGAATTCTCTATTAACCTCAAGGTCAGAAAACAAAGCCTTGCGACCTCAGACTGAAACTCACCTAGAAAAAAACCTGAACCCACATCCATGACTGCAGTAATTCTAGACGTGAGACTAAAGTGAACTAAGACAGACAAAAATAACAAATACAGTTTTTGCTTCTGATACCGTGTTACAGAACAGAAAAAATGTAGCTCCCCTCTCAATAGTTTCAGATAAACTAGATTTTAGTATTTAATTTGTAATTCTGTACCTTACAAAATTATAGACAAAAAGCTGGGTAAAATTCACAAATATAATTTTAAAAACAGACAAACCTTAACTCATGAGGAAAGAGCACAAAATAAAGTCAGGCAAAACTTAAACAAGTAGCATCCAAGGCAACAGGAAAAACGTAGAATGACTTTATAAATACGTAGTTGAAGTGTATGAAATCCATTAAGAAAGAAAAAATGGTTTACAGGGATACAAGAAAAATAATGGAATTAAATTACATAATATGATGTTCAGTACTGGTACAGAGAAAAAAATTCTTACTGTGGGAACTCAGTGTGACAGAAAAGCAAAGAGCAGAATGGAAGCACCATCACTTCAAGTATACAAAACAAACTGAGGGAGCATTATTCAAAAAAAAAAAAAACCACAACATACCAGAAATCTCCAAAGAACGAACCTAAAGGTATAATAATTCTTTCATTTTGTGATCCACGAATATAATCTGTCCTGGTAAAAACAGTACTATGAATAAATCAGTGGCTTAATACTGCATATATCTCAACATAGGATATTTGTAACATTAAAGACCATACCTGTTTTGGCCAGAAAATGTGTACTTTTCAGAGTTTTAATGAAATTAGATCCTGAATATCAACAATCCAATTAGGTCAAATTTCTAGATTTGATGCGTTAACATCTGACTGGCCTTCTAACTATACAAGATGCCGTCAACAGCTGCTATATTTAATGGCTTTGCCAGTAAGAAAGGACTACAGACAAAACTGTAACTTACCACCTAGTTCACGAACATTTGGGCATCTCCTATTCATTGGGTTATCAGATGATCTTATGCTGCAATGAATTTCGAAGTATACAAACATAACCACAAAACAACAGTTCAAGTACTAGGCATCCCTTTCTTATCTCAGGCAGATAAATGGGCCAGTTTCACAGCAGACACCTGTAATTTGGGTAATCTTTTTGTAGTACTATTTACCTAGACAGGTGCTGAGAGTGTGTGCACATGTGTGGGTGCCTGCATGCATGTGAGCACATGCATGCATGCACAGACATTTTCAGAAGAGAGAATACTACAACTTGGTGAAGGCGATCTAATGAATTGCCATAGGATCCTTCCACAACACAAAAGTAGTAATTCACATTGCTGAGTTCTTACATGGAAGCTGCAAATTTGTTCCTGTGGTGAATAGAAAGAAAAACAACTTTGCTTAACAGGATGCAAGATAGGAGTAGTATTCTCCTCCCAGTAAGAAAATTAGGATTTCTGTTACGTAGAGCACAGTTAGCAATAGCTGGTGAAGACCTCTTAAGACAACAGGATCTTCCTAATGTTGTAGGTCAAACCGGGACTCATACATTTATGGGGGGAATATTTAAGTATTCACAGCCCATATGAGCAATCAATCATAGAAGGCGGATGACAGAATTTACAGATATCTGAGGGGAGCAAGATACACTGAGGTAAAGCTGAACAACAGAATAAAGACAAAAGAGGAATAAACCTACTAAGTGCAAGTTTTCCTACACTGTCAAAGAGCTTCTCCATGGCAAATAACAGAAAGTTGAACAGGTTGTATATTTAAGTGAGGCTGATCACTGAAAACAACGGTGTTTGTTGTAAGACAGAACAATAGCTAAGATTCTGACTACAATTTATAAGACAAAATTAATGTTTACTCATAAAGCAAAATTTAAGTCTGGCAAGGCATTAACTGTAAGGTTTAAAAGACATAGTGGTCATTTCCCATCACCTTCATGTTTACCTTCTATCTCCAAAGTAGGGTTATGTACTGATAAAATAGGCAATGTGTAACTTGTCTTCTTACTGATCTTCTTTAATATTAAAAAGTGACCATAGTACAATCAAGCAAAATATAGCACCATAGTTATGCTGTCGCTCTCAAAGAACACATCCATTTCTTGTACCTCTACGCTACAAGGAACGCTTACAGACTCAGTATGTTGCTGCAGAAATCGGCTGCCACAGTACCCATGTCAGCATCTCAAAATCTTACATTCTTCAATCTCAGCAAGCATTTCCTTATAATTAATTATCTTCTTTTCAGATTTTTTTTCAGTGCCCTTAAACTTTCCAAAAGGCATAAAGGTTTCATGTTTCACTAAACCCCACAGTGTTTACATCATCCGATTTCCTTTATAGCCTGGCAGAGATGACAAATTAAGTCAAGAAGAAAGGGTACAAAGAGGGGAGGACACAGTTTTATGACAAATCTCAGGAATAAGAATACGTAGATCAGGTCTTGGAGCTTCAGATCCCAGGAGGGCCTCCTACCTACAATATACACACCATATTTATCAACTTAATATTGGTCCTACAAAACCTAATTCATTAACACTGGTGAAGTATTTTTAGCTGTTTTGGTGGCACGTGTTGAAAACAGGCATGGTATCACATTAAAGTAAATTAAAGTAAATGCAGAAGACAGTTGAGAATAAGGATGTTTTAAAGTGGAACATAAGGAACGTATTCTTAGAACCAAGAAGTCAGAATGCTTCTATAATCTGGTGCCTGGGCTCAGGGAAACACAAGTCTGTTTCGAATGTCAGTGTTTGTATAAATCTATTGTAACAGTAAGCAGTAAAGACAATGTTAGAATAAGTAATATTATCTCAGATTCTGGTGTGTTCTTCCCTCCCACTCAGCAACAAATATTCTGCCTACTAAGAAATGCTGTTATCTCTAATACATTTAAAAAAAAATAGAAAATGGCTTGAGGAAGTCAGTGGAGAAGTGGACAATGAAGCATATCTGAATCTACCCAATGCATATGTGAAATATGCAACAAAAAGCCTATGAAATAGTTGATGTCTCAGAATGACTGATTTACCATAAAACATCAAGTCTTCAGTATTGCTCAGGGGACAGTGAGTGAGAAAAGTCGCTGTGGCAGAAGGGAAGGCAATGCTGAGCACTACGCATGGTCTGATTATCCAACCCATGACTTTGCATTGGTAACTTCTAAACTAAACGTGGCAAATGAATGCAAATTTGACAATTCAACTGTAACTGTGTAATGCATTATTATGATTTTTAGCGTCACAAGCATCAAAACAGATGACAAGAAATCTATAGGAAGACCACGTCTCAGAGAGATGACAGCAACAACTTCTGATGAAAGCACCATGGTAGGTCATCATGTTGATTTACACGACTTACAAGGTAGCACAAAACCAGTGATTCTGGCATCAGCTGGCCTTGATCAGATTCACTTAGGATAAGCAGTCGCAAAGATGAATGTACACATGAAAGAAGGGCTAGCGCAGAACACGCAAGAATTAGTGCAGCTGCCAGAAACCAGACAGACCAAATCCCATCCAGTTTCACAATACAGAAAACAAATCCCTACATGGTCAAACCAAAGATGCTTTATGAATATTAGCTCAGGAAGAAAGACAATCAGAAAAATAATCAATAAATACATAAATAAAAAATGTCTGAATATCAGAAATAGTTTGATAAAACAATTAAGGCAGCCTCTCTCTCCTTTGGCACTGTCTTTTCACTCTTCAAAGCAGAATGGAAATGCATTTACTGAAAACTTCTTCTGTGTCTAGCGCTTACATTAGAAGTGGTGGTTATCTGTGAAGAGTGAGAACTAGCTTATACTTAAAACGTAATCTCTTGCAATAAGAGGAACTTGAAAGTTTGCTGTTTTATCACAGAAGCTTTAAAAAGTCATCTGGCAAGAATCAAAAAAGAAAGCCACTGGGAAGTCTAATTTCTACTGAAGCTTCAATGTAATAATAAATAATGATTTTTAAATTATTATAATAATGAATAATAATAATTCATGAAAGGAAATTAATGTTTGCTTCGATTTTTATTTTAAATAGAAGACTATGCAACAGATACTTCACACATACTTAATAACCACTGTTTATTTTGAAAAACATTAAAACAAATGTTTAACATTAAAAACATTCAAACAAAACATTAAAACATTAAAACAAAACAAAGTATTTTTCCTAGATGATGTATTATGAAGTAATATTACATACACATATTTGTACCATTAGCTTGACAATTCTCACTGGTCTCCGAAGAGACATTCAAGTCTTTGATGGCATGGGAGAAAAATCCAATACCAAAAAAGAAACAGGTACTGATCCTATCGGTATTACTCGGTATTGCTTACTTTCTCTGAGGCAGAACTGAGCTAACATCCAAACCAATGTCAGGGTTACTGTGATGTTTCCTTCACTCTCCTCACAGTAACATGCAGGAAGAGGAGCTGAGAACACGTCAGTCACAAGGCAAAGCAGAGCAAAGCAAAACTTCAGTGCATATGGCACACACAGAGCTGCAGTAAGTGTTACAGCAAAACGTTCAAGGGAGACTTAGACACTGCAGTTTGCAACTCCTTGCTACTCTGTTCGAGGCTTGTTCAAAAGATCCATGCATATTTGTGGCTGAAAAGCAACCACACAGAACTGAAGGTAGAAGTGGAAAAAAGACAAATGAACAATTTAAAAACCTTCTTGTGATCCCATATCACCATTAAAAAGCATAACTTAGAAGCAGATAGATCTTTTTTCAATTAAACTAGACTCAGCTAAAATAAAAGCTAGCAAATGCAATGTTAGACGTAGAGCTTCCACGCTTCTGAGGGGCTCCTAACGCTCTGAAATGGAATACAACTCTGGTTTCTCTCTGTGAAATCTTAATTCTTCGTGCTTAATAAGGCAGGCCTGTGAAGCTAAAGCCTCTTTCTTCTTTTGCCTTATCAGAACCTTTCAAAATGTGAGCATATAAACACAAGGAAAAACACGTACTTCAATGCCTCTATTGTTCAGGGCTTTTAAGCTCAATAATTACACAAAATGACCCTTTATATCTGTCTGACTTGCTCCAGTAGGCATTACTAGCAGCATAACAAACAGATTAATGAGAACCCTCAGTTTACCTTTGTGAAGTGAGACTTGAAATTGAGCTCAACAATGCAGCAATTTCCCAGACATCTTGCTTGAATATATTTCATCTTTGTATTGTATGAATGTGGCTACACTGAGTTCAGCAACTCTGGAAGAGGCATTTGGATTTCACAGAGTTGCTGGGAAATTTGCTTCACGTAAAATAGGATGAACCATGGTCAAAAGACACTGTTTGACAGAAGAGGCACAAGAACAGTTCTGCAGTGAAATTAACTTAATGTAAAATAGCATCAAGTGTGGTCAAAACACCCTGTTTGACATTGCAGAGCAGTTCCTTTTACCCAGTTCCACTCTGCACCTGGGAGCTCAGGCGTGAGACAGAATTAAGGTTTACACAAAAATTCGGAAAAAAGTTATTTTTGTCATTCTAGGTATGACAAGACAGTAGATGCATGCAATACTGATGGAAGCAACAGAAAAAGCAATGTGAGCACAGAGGCAGTTGGAAAGGCAAGAGGGCTGAAAAATGTTCAAGATGTTTTATTATGAGAGAAAACAGCCCTATTAAAGTGGTTGAGAAGAATAATGGATGAAAATGGATGTGAGGGAATTCTAGAGACGGGAATGGAGTAACTAGAGGAGGACAGGAGGAAAAATCTGCTATGTTTGTGGCTAAGTATAAGGAACTACATATACGAGTATGTAACATGCTATGTACATGAGGAAAGGTATTCACACACTTCAAATATTACCTCTATAGCCAAAGAAATAATCACATCATGATAGAGACTAGCCTAGTTTCACAGAAGTATACCCAGAAACAAAAAATCCAAAATTGACTTTGTCACTAACATTTTGTAAAGCAGAAGTCTTTTCCCAGTTAAAGTCCATAGACAACATGGAAGACACTCTTCTGCACATCTGAAAAGTGGTTTAGAACTGTTAAGTGCATGACCGAGATCTCTCTAGGTGTTCTTTACCTGTGATTTATTATCAAAGGAAACAGAGCAGTGCCTGAAAACTGTTAATGCACATAGTACATCAGAAGATCGAAATATGAAACACTGGACAAAGCACTAAACCTCAAAGTTGAAAATTATTCTTGAAAAATCAATCAGAAGACAGTTAATAAATTTTGTTAATGAATCTTGCATCCACATCCCAAAGGGCTTTTTCATGTGAAAGTACTAATTACATGCATACAAAAACTATAGAAAAATAATTGAAGGGAACTGAACTGAGAATTTCAGATCTGAAATAGCTATTATATAATTAAAAAAAAGCAATGGAAATGTAAAATTAGTTTGGAAGTTTTTAAACATTTATCATAACAGCAGTGTACTCTGAATAACAAATAATGAGCCCAGCACGGGAAGGAAAAAAAAGAGATATAATGCAAAGTTATAAACCTTCTGAAAATGAAGTCATGCCCTCCAAAAGGAACTCATAAAACTATCCCAAATCAGCCATATCCCCATCAATAAAGAATATTCATTGTCTCCCAAATTCTGTCAGAGTATGAGCCTCTTTTCCTACTGGGGAATTGAACATGGTACCTGCTGCCAATGGATTAGATCCATTTCACAGTAACTACACAAGAGAACTTTAAAGAACGATACTGAATTGATAACTGTCACGATAGTCTGCTTCGTCTTTGTCTTTACAGGGCTTATTTTACCAAGTGTCATTAAATCTGAGGTCTGACTCTTACTGGCCTTTGGTATCTTCTGTTTTTCTTTTGACTTTCAGACTCTTTGTCAGCAAATTCTTCTAACAAGTGCAGGTCTCTACTGCTCGACACTAACACGCTCAAGCCCACTTACCATAAATGTTTTAAAAAACAGAACAGAACATGACTATTTTTCATTACTGTCATACTGTGTAGAGAAAAACAACTTATTGTGGAAAAGAAAAAAAAAGCCTCCATAGAGCATCTGAAAATTGACAATTACACAACCAGTATGTATTAATTGGCTCTCACTTAGGGAAAGTGTGCAAGCTTCCCCTGTGAAGGTAAGAGACATTCACCTTCTGTCTTCAGCCTTTTAAAACTGGCAGAAGTGGAGGTCAGGAGTAGCCTGTCAGCTCCTGGCTTTGAGCACTGAATTAGTAATTTACGCAAAATACTACATTAAAAATACCATTAAAACAACCCAAAGCAGCATACTGATAAAGGGGAAGTTCATGCTTCAGTGGACTGCCAAAACCAATGTATGCTATTCAAACATACTTAATTTTCTTTCTCATTGTTTTGTCTGCCACTAGCTGAACAAAGGTGTCTGCTGAGGTCCGCGTTTGCTTCCTTCATGGTTCATCCTACCCCTTGTGCCAGAGATCCACCAAAATGGTTTGGAGACCTCACAGGGCACTAGTGACTTTCACAAAGGACTGTAACTCCACTGAAAGACTGGGTACACAGAAAGCCAGGCAGCAAATAACAAAGGAAACAACTCTTATACACAGGTCTTTGAAGACAGGAAAGCGAAGAGAGAATATTAATAGCAAAGTAAATTTTCTCTTTGCAAGTATTCTGTCTCTTCAAATGTGGGCCCATGTGAAATTTTTCAGAGTTTTAACTCCAGTCTCATTTGCTATTGCAGCATCTCCTATACAGAAAAGCGAGTGAGTTATTTCTCTGGAGTCTACTGCAGTATATTAAAAACAGAACTCATGCCAGAAAGTGTAAACCCAGGATTTCAAGACCTTAGCAACCACCTAGACTGCACTCATTTCTCCAAAATTTATATGAGAAACAGATGTAATTTGAGTATACTTATTGGAAAGAATTCATATTACACCCTCACACAGATACACATATAACGATTCTTAGTTGACTGTTGCTCTGAGAGTAGTCAAACTGGCAATCATAGTCCCACGCAAGCACATACCTACTTTTCAGTTTCTTTAAACAAAGACACATAAGCCTAAGTGACAACAATTTTTATACCAATGAAGGATTAGTCCTTTTCAGGCTGGGATGTCCAAGTATTCATCAAAAAAATTAGGATTTGGCTGAGACAAAATATAATTGCAAACTTTGACTACATTAGCAAAAGATTTGTTTCGTTTCTTCCAGGTGAGAGAGGTGCGCAGCATTCCTAACACACAGAGAATGAAGAGATGAGGGTACTGCTCCTTCTACCTCGTTATGCTGTAACCTGGTTAAGGCAAATTGCTGAATCCAGGAATCTTTATCTGTCTGACCAAACCTGATGATGAGTCAAACCCAGGCACAGTGCCTGAGTTTGATTCTTGCTTTTCCTTGGGGCATGCCTGAATCACTTGACTAAAAGGCATTTAGGGGCAGATTTCTCTCTGCTGGAGCTGTGCTGTCTGCATAAAATACCAAGGTATTCCTGGTAAGGGGAAGGACAGAGATGGGGGGATGGTGGTGTGTGGAAAGTCTTGTATCCTGCAGGAGTATCTTGCCCATTACACCACGACGGTAAACCAGACAAACTGTCACCTCCACCTTGCTACAACATCTGCTAATTTTGGTTAAAATCCAAGTCTTCATCTCCTCTGTTTGTTGCTGTTATTAAAATTACATAAAGTGAAATTTGTTTGTTTTCATGGCAAAAAAAATCATATTTTCAATTTGAGATGCCTCTTTTTTAAAAAAAACATATAGAAACTAAACCAAAAAGTCAGTTCTTCACATATTCCTACCAGTGACTGGTTCAATTTTCTCTTCTTCATTAAGACATCTCCATCATCATACTGAAACTTTGCCCAACAATTTTAAAATGAGGGCCTTCATTCAATGCATGAGTCACCGAATGGTGCTGTCTATTCCATTCTACGTTCAACTGTTCCGAGTGCTAGAAGTACGGCTTTTTAGGCCATAGTACCACATTTCACTATCTTTTACTAAAATAAAAGTTGTCCAGCTCTGACTGTATGCAATTATGATCCTTTGTACTTTAAAGACCAGTTCTAACATTTGTAGCATTCAGCATTTATATAGCATTTTATATATTTATTTTACGTATTTTATATATAGAAATACATAACATAAAATATACATATATTAGTGTATATATTTAT
>VZSC01010946.1:159913-192083 GCA_013398225.1 Steatornis caripensis
ATGAGTGTATATATTTATTTCTCTATATTATACATATATTTATTATATAGTATTTAGAGCTATCAACCCGCCATTACAATCGAAGCAATTTTTGAGATGGTCACTTCAACATTTCTGCAAATCCTACTTGAAAATAAAATTTTTAATTTTAAAATTAAAAATTAAAATATTTAAAGGGTTTTATTTTCTGTGGTGAGGTAACCGTAATTAAAAAAAAAGTCCAATTTGCTGATCATAAAGGGTGAGAGACTTAAATTGAACATGAAAAAATGCTGTCAAATGCAAAGAAATCACCTGAAAACTAAGGCATGTATGTGGGAGGCCACAAACCTTTCAACTTATCTCAGTTACAGATCATACAGGATTTAAAGGTAACTGCACAGGACAGAAAACCTTCACAGAGAAGTACGATTTTTCAAATTGATGCTTTTTCTTTACAGTTTTCTAGTCCTTGTTAAATAGAATTGTTCTGGAGTCCACTGAGCTTTTGTAATTGCAAGCTTCAGGACCAGGTCTTTGTATTTGCTTAGACACTGCAGACAGTGCTACGAGTACAGACTGTAAGTCTGCAGGCATCAACATTAAAGACTGAGATTTTGCTAGCTGTACGCACATCTGTCAGAGCAAGAAGTTAGGCAAAACACAATTCACTAACCCATATGAAAATAGTTCCTGCAGCCACAGTTTTGAGAACTTCCAGAGCACCTATGTTTTGAAACAAGATCTTGAAGTATACCATGAGAAGGCAGGTGTCTTTATTTCAGGGATGGACTTACACTTGCCCAAGGTTAAGGCTTAAAAAAAAAAACAAACCACAGTATGGTTTGAACATGGTGAGTAGATACTTAAACTTGGCAGTCAACCAGCAGTCACATCTGCACTGTGCATGCTTGAAGAAGTGCTCCTTTTGACTGTTATAGGCTATTAGTATCAAAACGTGCAATGAAAAAGAGCAAAAAGATTCTGATTCTGAGTCTCTCTCTTTTTTGTGGTTTCAGCTTTTTACTGCTCCCATTGCTGGAGGCAGAAAAAAAAGATGAATTTTATCTATTATGCTGAGATGCCTTTGAGAATGAGTAAGTCTCCTTTACTCTTTCCCCAAATCTGCAGGCAGAATGCATGTTTTCTGCTCATCAATACCCTGCCCTTTACAGACAGTGAAAGGACGTGTCAAGTTCTCCTTCACCAACACGTCTAGACAGCATTGTAACATGTTTAATTGCACTATTTGTTAAGAAAGGAACTATAAACTTTACAAAAATGTGTATCAGCAGCGTTGCTAGAAAGGACTGAATAACTCTTTTGCCTGATGTGACAAACTGAGATACAAATTCTCTGAATTTGTAAAATCAATTTTGTTTTGGTTGGCAACTCAACAAATACAGGTTGAGTGGGCACTGCCCCCATATGAGCTGATGACTTCAATTTTGTACCAGGAAGGAAAGCATATCTTATGGAAAACTGACTCGGGGAAAAAGAGGGAAATAAGGTTTATATACATCTGGGCCTCCCTGGGAATAAAGCCAGGAGATCATATCCTATCAACATTCACTGAATGCTGAGCATACCTGGCTACTGGATATGTAACATATAAATTTGCAGTCTGTATCTTCAGTCCCCTGACAAGTATCTGGATCATTCTTTACTTGGAATTACAACTACCAAACGGTTTAAGGCAGCTATCAACACTGAATTACTCTTCATACTAGAAGAACGGGTTTTATTTGCAGACCCAATAATTGCAGAAAAGCCAAGGGAGAGTATGTATGTGGACATGTACACAATGGAAAGTACTCATGCCCCATTTCTCCTGATTGAAATATACAAATGAAAATGAAACAGTTTTTCTTTTTTTTTAATCTCTTTTTAAGCAGCACGTTTTTTTCTGTGGAAGGGCCCTGATCAAGCACAGAGTGGTCAATGTATATAGGTGAGGTAGTCTGCTTTTTAACAAAGTCAAGCTTAGGTAACTGGTTGATCTGTTACGGTTTGGTCCCTACTCTGACTCTCCCCATCCCCTTCAAATATCTTTGGTAACGGTGAAATCCATTTGATTGAGAAAATCCCTTACCAAGCATGCTCTCTTTCCTCTCCTACCATGTTTCTTAAGGAGGGTGATTTGACACCAGGGTCACCATAAACACATGAACTCTGTAGAAACATGGTTTAACTTTCAGTGATCACAAAACTGAGGGTATAGTAGGCAGACTGTTTCTAAGAATGAATAATCAAACGGATTGTTTGAAGATCCAGCACTGACGTGGATCTTCAGAATTTGGTTCTGGTTTGAAAATCTAGATATTCAACCAGATTAGAAGCTGCTACCTCCTAAGGTTGTATTTACAAGGGTCTAGAGTTAGTAATCTACAGGTTACGTAATGAAAATCATTATTTTCACAATTAAAAAGTTATTTATGTAAGTACTGAACAAAAGGATTAAAAAAAAAAGTTTTTGAGTTCTGACTTGTGCAAATAAGTGGAAAAAATTAAACTTACTTGCAGGAAATTTTTGTGCGATCAGCCACCATAGTCCACTGCTGCTGATTCGTGGAAACCTCAATGTAGTAGCTGTAGCTCCGATCATCACAGTCCCAAAGTAGCAACCTGAGTATGAAAAAGTTGTTGAGTGGTAAGTAAAAGAAACATTAAACCAAGCTGCCTAAGTTTTCCAGTCCTTTATTTCCTCCTCTCAATCTTTTTTAAATTTAGCTGTTTCTTCTGGAATGTGCCTGATAACAACCAATAAGGTCTTCACTGTTTCTGTCATCTCAAACTTGAGTGTCTCTATTCTTATTATCCTAAGGCCAGTAACAGACTTACAGGCTTATAATAAGCATCTTACTAACATTAATCTATTAAACATATCCAATTATTTTTAATTTATTTGAAAGCCAATAAATGAACTAATTTATTTGGCATGTACCATTGCCTGCTTTAAGCTTGAATCAAAGATCTATTTGGAAAGTTTAAGAGGAGAAAGAAAAAAGATTCTGGTGACTAACAATATTACACTGTCGTCTTAACTGTACTCTCTTTCTTTTGGTAAATATGTCAGAAATAGTAAAAAAAAGGCAAGTAGGAAAATGGAAATTCCCAGTCCTGGTTCATCATAATATGAAAAGACACTGAATTATTGACCACATTGCTAAAAAGACAGAATAAGAAAAAGGAAAACACAGAGGTCTCAGGGACTCATTTCATACTCATTTTAACGAACATGCATCTCTTCAGGAAGGGCACTAAATGACACATTGAGCAGCTTTCAATTTCCATACTTGTCTCACAGAGAGGAAGATCTAAAGCATCAGGGATGTTACTGAACTTAAGTATATCGTTCTCAAAAACCACACGTGGGAAATGTTGTATCCTCTTTACTCCTTCTCTTTGTATAGGGATTATCTTCCTGTTGCAAGACATATTTGAAACCTCAGTGTCATTCCTCGATTTCATTTCATATCTAAGGATATGAATTAAAGCAAATCCAAGAACCTTGCCCTTCCTCTCCTCTCTTCCTCAGTGGATGGGATTGAGATACGTGTACTTAAGAAAAACAGTCAGCACAGAATGCCTTCTTTAGCAAAAAAAACAGAAAATCCTATCCAACATGTTTGCGAACCAATATGGAGAATTCTTTTTTTGAATTAAGCATCTACAAATGACAAGAGGGTATTTACACAACTTAAAGGGTCAATGGACTGGCCAGAGCAGAAGCAGACTTCTGTAATTTCTCCTTTAGAAGCAGCTAAATGTTGTCCACATTTTGATTAATAGATGTGTGTGTAGGCCTATATTTTACGTAAATGTTACATCATTCAACTGATTAGCAGGGTACAGTTTAGAAAAATTAACTGCTGTTGTTACTGTTTCCATATAAACTCAACGGCAAATGTGATATCAAACCAAAAATTTCAAAAATCTTTCTATTTGAGTTAGCGGTGACTGGAGGTGGGTTTTGAATTGCAATATTCTAAGTGAACAATCTACATTATGTCTGTCACGGAAAATTATATTTTGCTGGTTTTGTTTTTGTTAAAATTCTTATTCTCTGAATCCTTACTCAATACACTAATGGAAAATAAATACTCTACTGCAATATATTGGCTGTTAGCAACTGCTGCCGTCTCTTGATCCTCAGGCTCTTGTCAAAGTTAGCTAACACTTACTAGGTAGGATTACTACTTAAACCTGACTATTTGTTACAGAAGCAAATGAATCTGCTACAGTCAAATAACCAAAGCACAGCTAGCTATCCAAAATAGCTATAACTGCAATGATGACCTAGATGATCATTGTAGGTCCCCTCCAACTGAAATATTCTGTTCTAAATGAGAATCACTTCAGCCACACGTACAGAGAACTGCGAAAGCTAACCTGGGTTTTTTCTCCAGCTATGAGGAAGAACTTGCAGAGATCCACATTTTTCAAAGTACAACAGATAAGGATCCATTGATTGTCAATTAAAATAGCTGAAACATATATAAAAAGAAAAGGAGCTTGTGCCACATTACAGACTTTCCCAGGCACAGAGTTTCAGGTGATCTCTCTTTAATCATCTTTCAGAAGAGTGCCCAAGTTTTATATTATAAGTTCCTTTCTTCCAGTTCAGAAAGTCTTTCTTGCTTTCAGCTGCTACCTCCACTGGAAGGAATATAACTGCATAAAATATTGCTTACTTTTAACATTTAAAAACCATTACTGCTAGAGGGGTAAAATGACCTAGCCAGCTGCTGAATGCTTCCTCTTACAGAGCGAGATGCTGCCCAAGCAGAAGCTGGACTGCCTTCAGAATTTGGTCATTAAGGAAAGGTGTATCTGTATCTTTGCCCTAAAACCCAGTGCTATTACCTTCTTTCCAAAACAATCTAGTTTAGCTCTTTGTTTCCCATTTTGGAATCACAGAATTCAAAGTGGAATGGGGTCTACTGGACAAGCAGATGTAAAATAAACTCCCTATATGTTCTCAACAGAACCCAGCTCATTAATATTATAAAAAATAATAAGCTGTCAAAGTATCTTTAAGAAGTTAAAATAACACACTTGTAACAGAAGCCTTTTAGCACATATTAATACTGTCTATTTGCAAATTGAAAAATTCAAAGCTGACTTACTAAAAAATAAAAATAGTTGCCTGTGACATGAGGAAAGACCTAAAAACCAACCTCACACCCCAAAACAAAACCACCTAACTCCAACCCCTCTCCCCCTGCTTCATCAGATCCTCCCCATTCTGCTTTTCTATAGCTTGAAGGTCTCCAAATACTGAAGAGATTGAATAAAACACATTTTTGTCTTAAAATAAAATAAAGGTTTATGGATTAAATCCTGGATTTAGTAACAACTAATAATTAACAGATCCTGAATCGATTTAACATATATATTAAAACCAAGTCTTCTAAATGACAGAAAGAGGGAAAAGCAAAAATATATGTAAATTTGTTTTCTGTTAAAAGGCTATTAAAATGTAGCTAATTATGCTTTTCAATAGGATCCTTTTCATCATGGGGGCTCAGTGTTGTTTCCTTGATCCATGTTTTCAAAGCTATGATCAAGAGTTTCAATATCAGAAGCACACTGGTGACTGTAATTTCAACTAGCAATACCATAATTAAAACACAACCGGCTCGACTTTAAGACCAAAAGGCTACAGGACATATGTTTTCCTTTTAAGAATGTGTAAAATTGCTCTCTCCCAAAACAACCTAGCCCAAGTTAAAACAGGTTTAAAAAAGCATATGGCTTGGAATTACTACAAACAGAACAATGAGTGAATTAAAGTTGGCAGAATCTTTCCTGAAGTGACTTAGCATGAATGCTAAACATAGATTTTTTGTTACTTTGGGACTGGCGAAAGAAAATAAAAAGTTCTTTCTTCGTCTCCCTGCAACAGCTTTTTTTAGGAGAGACTGGGGAGGGAGACTGACGACAGACTCTATCTGGAATTTATTCTGCACAGAATGCCTTTCTGGATAAGCAGTGAAAACCTTTCAAGTGATTACATGAATATTCATCAGTGCACTCTGAGCACA
Organism: Steatornis caripensis; assembly: GCA_013398225.1. Classification (NCBI taxonomy): domain Eukaryota; kingdom Metazoa; phylum Chordata; class Aves; order Caprimulgiformes; family Steatornithidae; genus Steatornis; species Steatornis caripensis. The sequence goes on from VZSC01010946.1 coordinate 165,940, forward strand.
AGGGGGACTTTTTATGTCAGGTACAGTAATCTTTGAAACACATTCCAGGCAAACTACCAGGCTAAACTTTTGTAAAATAGCTATGTTTTGCTAAGATGGATATTAAATAGCAGGAAGAAGAATATTGCACTTAAAAAGTCAGAACTATACTAATTGGAAATGCATCTGTTTCCAGCAAAATTGTCCATGTTCCTAGGACCGTCCATATTAAAATACAAACCTAAATTAGCTCTTGTTAGTAAGTCTTACCCTCAAGATTGAGAAGGAAATGCAGACCGAGGTTTTATCCAGCTCACTCCCTGCAGCATCATGAAATTTAAACATATTTCTCATACACCACTTCTCTGGGTATCTAAAGTCCAAGCCTGACAGCGCATGTTGAAAATGCCTCATTTTATAAAATAAAAGCTTTTCAAATATAAATAGAATTTCATACTACAGGTGTGGGAAACTGAATATATTGGCTACCTGATCTATCACACGATACTGCAGTGGGTTTTTTAACAGTATTTCCCTAAAGTGTCATGTGTTTCCCTATGATTGATTGTTCTGCATTTAAACAAGCATTTTGCTTGTTATTTGCTTTTTATTCCTAGATTTCTGAAGAAAAGAGAAGATTGCCACTGTTTAGTTCAGACTGCACTATCACTACACAGACTCAAGCTGTAAGCAGAATACCAACAGTAACAGTCGTGCGCCTGACAGGATGACACCTGCTTCTGGAACGCTATACAGTCAGTAGTTACCACATATGGTATAATTATTTGATAGTACTATGTTCATAAACTACTCACACCTACAGAAACCCAAAAGATGCAAAACATGAGGTAGCAACACTTATAGAAAGATGGGGAAAAAGAAAGAAAACCTAATAGTTTGGTATGGGAAGGGTATTTTTATATAACTGCCTTTGCATTTTTGCCTCTGGTTGTCTACATGCCCTTTCATTTTCTACAGATATTTGTTTCAGTAGTTATCTTGCAGGAAACCAATCTTTCTTCAGGATTCTACAAACGAGACAAAATTCCTGCGTATTTGTTTTGTGCTTATATGATCATTTATTCTGAGTTATGATTTTGTTCTCAAGTCAGGCAAGGACAGAAAGTGAGCAGCAAAAAAAAGAAAAAGAAGAAAGAAAAGCAGAAGTGTATGGAAAATTAGAAAGCATACGAGATGTATATGATTATGGTGTAAGCAAACAGAAAACACATTAAAGCTAATTGATACAGTTTGTTAATTTAAGAATTACTCTGAATATGAAAAGTTAAACAGTTGGCTATTACGTATTGATATTAGTAATAAACTTTTCAAATAGATCAAACCAGCGTAAGTGTTTAATTTATTTTTACAAAGGTGTAAAAAAATTCTATTTATTTTAACATGAAAATCACTATGGTACAGAAGAATTCTGTTTCCCTCCATTACATACACTATAATAAATCCTGTTCTATCATTTTTTTGGTTTTGTTTTTTTCTTTCTTATTTTTGAAATTCATAGGAAAAAAATAACCTATGAAGTTATCAGCCAAAGAGTGTAGCATAATAGTATTATATTTCTATTCCAGATAAACGCAGCGAGAGTTAGACAGAGAGCTACTGTGATATGACAGTCTTTTCAAGACTAAAGTTTTAGCCATTTAAAAGTTAAATTGTTTACTATGTTAAACACACCAATTGCTGTCTTTCTGTTCCTAGTTAAACATAATAGTTTTTCTGTCATTGATAAAGGCCTTTTCAGAGAGGAAAAATAGCAAGGTTGTTCTCTGTCTGGACAGGCAACAATGTGGAAAAACTACCTGAAGTAACACATTTTCTCTGTTAACTGTTTCAAGTTTCTTGTAAGCTGTTTGAAGTAGGAGCCTTACTAAAAAAAAAGTTAAATAAAAAATATTTTAATTTCTATAATCTAAAAGACAATATTTAGTTATAATTTTTTTAAAATATTAAAATGTTTTCCAGGTCTTTTCTAGTAGAAAAATACTATTGAGCACAAACTATAATTACATTCATTTCAGAATTTCTGATTAAATTTTGATTTGGAATTCAAGATTTCCGAATTTATATACAAATACCTGAAGTAGTATTTGATTTCAAGGTTTCAACATGGTCTCCCATAGCATTCCTGTATCCAAGTTGGGATGTTACAGTTTAGATGGGTGGACTGCAACATGGGTGAAAAATGGCTAGGTTGTTTAGTTCAACAGGTAGTGGTTAACAGTTCGTCATCCACCCAGAGACTGGACACCAGAGGAGTTCTCCAGAGTCTGTTCTGGAAGCTATCCTGTTTAGTATCTTTATCAACAACCTGGACAAGGAGGTGAAATGAGCCATCATCAAGCTTGCGAATGATAGCACTCTGTGGGGCGCAACTGACACACTCCAGAGTAGGGCTGCCATTCAGGAGGACTGATTGCCAGCCTCTGGAAAGACCAAGGGCATGGGCAAAAAAGAATCTCATGAAATTCAACAAGATCAAAAGCAAAATCCTATACTTCATACAGACTAATCCACTGCAGTAGTAAATGCTACAGTCTGACTGTGCTAAAAAGGACATGAGAGTCATATTGAACAGAAGATGCCATTAGTTGCCTGTGTGCCTTCTCAGCAATGCAGGCTAGCAGCATACAGAGCTGTAGCAACAGGAATTGAACCAGCAGAACAAAGGAAAGAGACTATTCTCCTTTACTTGATACTTGTTAGATAACACCCGGCGTACTGCATCCCAACAAACGTTGCTTCAGATCTATCAAAGTTGTAAGTGCAGCAGAGGATCATCAAGATGGTCGGGAGGCTGGAGTGCATGCACTGTGCAAGAAGCTGAGGAAATTGGCTTGCTTAGCTTAAGAAAGACCGCAGTTGGGGAAGAACCTAACAGCACTTTTCAATACCTGAGAGCAGGTTATCAAAAAGACTGAGCCAGGTTCTTTACTGAGGTGCACAATGAGAGAAACAAAAGACAATGGTCAAAAATGGGAACAGGACATTCCAGATGGACCAGAGGCATAGGAAAACAGCAACTGAATGAAAAGTAAAAAAGTACACTGTGAGAATAATTAAACACTGGAACAAGTCACCCAGAGAAGTTGTGGAACCTCCTTCTTTGGAGGTTTTCAATCCCTAACTGCATAAAGCCTTGAGTAGGATGGTCCTTCTTCATAGCTGACCCTGCTTTGAGGAACAGGCTGGGCTAGATGTCTTCCTCAAGTCCCTTCCAACCTGACTGGTTTTAAGATTGTAAGATGATGGGATGAATTTTGCAGTTAGCACGCATACGAGACACTCCTGAAACATTAAGTTCTCTATGCATTTCTAATGCGTTTTTGAGTATAAAGAGTTCTTCATACTCACAATTTAGTTGCCATGGTAATATGTTCTGACTTGCAAGCACTCTCCAGTGGTATTCCGATTTCTCTAGACCAAAAGCATCTATTACTCTTTTTCAAAGGCTCATATATTTACTGTCTCTGATACAAATATATTTAATGGCACATTCATGTCTCTAAAAGACACGTACTTCAATTCCTAATTAGTCATTTAGAATCCAAACCCACAGGTCTAATGACTCAGTTTCTGGTGGTAGAGCAATGCATGCCATTCTGCAGTCACAGTGTACAGCTAGCCTAAAGAAAATGGTCCCAGAATTTTTTTTCTATTAGGTGGGAGAGTGAGATCAAGGGAGTTTTCAAGTAAGCAAACAGGAAAATAGGCAATGAATACAGTTCAATCAGTTGTGGAAGACATTCTGTTCAAAAAATTATCTAACCTTCATTAAGATGAAATATTAAGACCTTTTGCTTTAATCTATACTTATATGTAATTTGATTTCTGTACCAGTCACAGATTTCCTGGTGCTAAGTAAAGACACCATTGTCACCACCTTTAGCATTGCACAGTACAGGACATGTTCTAGACCCTTCCGTGCAAAAGCTGCAGCTGCCACATAGTGAAACACAGCGAAACCTCACTTCCTAACTCAAAGCGGCATCTTACCCTCGGCTGTCTATGATCTGCAACAGATGTGACTGCAACCAAAACCACTTGCTGTTCTAGGCAGAACATGAAAAGGAAAAGATGACATAGTGCTAGCATTTCTGTCTCTAGGCAATAAAGGTAGTCTCCTCTGTCAGAATATACCCTAGATGATGATGTCTGTTGTTCTTTAAGGCAAGCTGTTCATCTTGTTCGTACTACATGCAGGAAAGCTGACAAAGAAAGATGAGATTCTGGTCCTGTATCTGTACAACGCAATACCACATAAATCACTTAATGCCTATTAGTTTTAAATTATGTAATGTTTGGTTTGTTTGGGTTTTTTTTTTAATTTGCTTTACATACTTGCAGATTATGCAATTATCATTTCTTGGCAACCAAAAGTCTAGTTCACCTAGCACACTATTTAATGAGATGTATTAAAAATCTTCTGCTCAAGAATAAACACTAGCTGGCAATGTGTGCTTGCTGCCCAGAAGGCCATCTGTACCCTGGGCAGCATCAAAAGAAGCATGACCAGCAGGTCGAGGGTGGTGATTCTCCCCCTCTACTCCGCTCTTCTAAGACCCCACCTGCACCCAGCTCTGCGGCCCCCAACACAAGAAGGATATGGACCTGTTGAAGCGAGTCCAGAGGAGGGCCATGAAGATGATCAGGGGGCTGGAGCACCTCTCCTATGAAGACAGGCTGAGAGAGCTGGGGTTGTTCACTCTGGAGAAGAGAAATAGCTGGGGAGACCTTGTAGCAGCCTTTCAGTAACTTAATGGGGGCTACAAGAGAGCTGGGGAGGGACTGTTTACAAGTGCATGTGGTGACAGGATGAGGGGTAACAGTTTTAAACTGAAAGAGGGTAGATTTAGATTAGAGATTAGGAAGACGTTCTTTACTGTGATGGTGGTGAGACACTGGAACAGGTTGCCCAGAGAAGTTGTGCCTGCCCCCTCCCTGTAAGTGTTCATGGCCAGGTTGGACAGGGCTTTGAGCAGTGTGGTCTAGCGGAAGGTGTCCCTGCCCATGGCAGGGGGGTTGGAACTGATTGGTCTTTAACGTCCCTTCCAACTGAAACCATTCTATACTTCTATGATTTACCAATTGCAATATAGCAGAAAATGATATGATAGCGAGACAGAACTGAGAAACTATGCATTTTAGTTAATATATTCTTTTCTTACTCCTTCATGTTGCCAAACCTTCTGCTGCTACTTAGATTTAAGTTTAAAGTGACATGAAAATGATGTAATTACATTTTCAATTACTTCTTTTTAAGAAATCTCAGTACTGTGTCTTCCTGGTTTTCTACTTGAGATGCAATACTTAATTGAACATTAAAAACACCAAACTCAAAATCATAAAATATTGTGTTTGGAAAGCTGCCAATTATACTTACTCAACTTGTTTAACACCATGAGAACAATGCTGGACTTGCATTATGCATAACATCTATAGCTAGTATACAGACAAAATAGTACTTCTGTGAAGTTAGAGATTTGCCAGGATGTCTGATTTTAAACTTTATCTCCAAGGTTTTATAACTATTATAATGCCACAAGCCCAAACCAAAACACACAAAACAGACATTGGCGGTTATAAAAGAGTTTGCAAGTCTCACTCGCTCATCAGTCAGTTTGAAGAGGTAACTCTAACAGGCGGACGGCACCAAACTAGTTCCTAGAGATACTTACCTACGTACATGGTCTTTGTTGCAAGCCAGTACCTCACCTGACGTTTCAGTCTTTGCTTGCTGATACTCTAACTTTAGAAACATGTCTCTCTTATTCATTGTCACAGAGAACACCAATTAAGTCCCTGACAACATATTCTAAATTTACAAAGAACGGCAAGCTGTTAAGACAAGGTTTTGCATGCCTAATTTTATGAAACAAAAAAACCCATTTACAGTCAGAGAATCTGAGGTTGGCAAGAACAGTTTTGTCTTCACCTGTGAACAATCCCACTGTCCAATCTATTTCCAAAGTTTCTACGTTAGTCTAAAGTTTGCTCTTCATACGTCTAGAGATGTGCACTGAAGACATAGCCCAATGAACTTTAATCAAGATCGAAACACACTCATTAATCCAACACTCTAAAGTAATACTCAGGTTAGTCTACCCTTATTATACACTCCACATTCAACTAAGAACTGGTACTAATTGTATAGGGAAAAGGACACCTGGCTGACTTGAGATGATGGCTTTCTTCAATAAACGTTTCCGTTTTCACAATGAGGTGGATATGAGGAAGTGCACCTACTTTGACCACAAGTGAGGCTGCAATTAAAATTCTCTTTTAATATCCGTATATACCTTTAATCTTACAATTTGACTATTACTACTATTATGCCTCTGAAATGGCACTGCTGTATCTCGACATATAATTCACACATTTGATTTTTAACATGCCCATTATACTTAAGAAGCCAAATGACAACCACTAAACTAGTCCCCTAATTACCATCGCTTCCAAATATATTCTAAAGAAAATACCTGTGCTCAGCAAAAGTTTCACTTTTGTGCTTAATTTAGAGAAAAATAAACCCTCTTACCGTATCGATCCAATCATGTAGGGCTGTGCTAGCTGTACTACAATAGCTCCACTCCCAAGCTGATGGCATGTGTACCCAGAATCCCAATCATAGTTTTTCGTGTCTCCATTCAATAAGGCATTGCGACTGCGACTTACACCCTCAATCACACTGGCACAGTCTGCAATTGTTGCAACATTTTCATTGGGAACTGTGAATTAAAACACAAAGACAACAGACGTACAGTCAGAAAACAGTTCAGATACCAGTGTTCTTTATGTCTGGCGAAGAATTGGAAAAAAGCAAAAAAAAAAGGATGAACATACGATCAACATAAGCAAATTTAACTCTTACTTAACACAAATGATGAATAAGATCAAGTGGCACAGAAAATTTTTATAGCATTGATACTGGAACAGCTTGGTAGATTAACAGATTTCTGTCTTGGTGACATGAAAGCACTCTTTTCATACAATAAGGAAAACACTTCTGAAATTTTCAAACAATTCCTTCCTGTTCTCATGACTAAACCTCCCCCCCGCCCCTGCAACATGCCCCCCACCCCATCAAAAAAAAAAAAGTGGAGGGGGGAATAGAGGGAGAGAGGTGGGGGTGGAGAGTGAGACAGAAGTGAGAGATAGTTTAAAGCACTGATGTGGACTGTGGGAAGTCAGGACTCAAACTCTCACAGCTCAGGAGACTATTCTCAACATATACCTGTTGGTACATCTGAGAGTATCTCTGACTGTGATTAGAAACCGCACCCTGGATTTCGAAAATGAAGATGCTTTTTTAATACTTACAAAATACTACGATACAAGTATCGAACTACAAGAGAGAAGGAGAGACCAGCAGGTCTGCCACACATATGGAACAGCGAGTGCAGAAGAACTTCTCATTCACTAAAGAGTCAGGAAAAGGGTACTTAAAACCCATCCTCTTGAAAAAAGGAAGGCCAAAACACAGAATTAATGATTTTCCTCCAGGAAATAGTGATGGAATTATACAGTAAGGTGGTTTTTCCCCCCCCACGTTTACTTTATCAAAGATCTTTTTTACATAATTCTTTTTTCTATCCTATATGCAGCCATAAAAATGCCAGCATGTAGTAGCCTGCTAGGCCAAAGAAAGTCAAAGGTATTGCTGCAGAACATCAAATTTGCCTTCTTTCATTCACCCTATATGCAGTTATTTGAATATTACAGGGAAAATGAGCAAGTTAGGGAACTCAAAGAATTTTCAAATTAGTAAAAACATTCCTGGGAAAATCATGACAAGAGGAAGGCAGTTTCAGTCAAAAACCGTAAGATTACAATTCTAATTGCACAGGCCAGCACTAACTGCTGTCTTGTGCTGCAACAGCTATGAACAACCCTTTCTTTCTCCTCTACAACCCCTCTTGCAATCAGCACACATGGTCCATGTCTCCTCTCTCTCCTCTCTCAATCAAAAAAATTAATATTAACAAGGTTGAAAAATTACGTTCTCTGAACATGTAAAAATCAAGGTTATTTGTTAAGTCTTTCTTTTGGGGCGGAGAATGTTGAAAGTTCTGATTGTTTTATCTAAATGATAGCAAAAATTCTTTCAGTTCAGGCTGCATTAAAAAAAAAGCCAAGATTCTGTGTTTCAACTCTGATATAGGACAACCAATCTGTGCGGTAGCGCAATTTAAGAGAGAGAGGAAAAAATGTTACCAAAAATTATCTGAATGGCAATGATCAATTTAATAAAATTTCCAAATTTGCAATATCGCATATCAAACAGTTTTGAAAATCAGAAAAAGAACAGTCAAAACAAGAATGGCATAAAATAATTAGAAATACAGAAGACATACAACCAACACTATTTCAATTTTCACAAGGAAATGAATGATGTACAGTACAGATCCAGATGTACCATTTTAAGCCCCCTGCACACTGAAAACTTAATCACATACTTTTAACAGTTGTTTGCAAAATATGTATTTAAAATACTACAACAGCTGAAAATGGCTGAGATATAGCTATGTTAAATTGCAGAGCTAATTGTAAGAGTCACTAGCACTCAAAAAAGAGATCATTTTCCAAGAAGAGCTAGGAATCTCTGTTTTAAGTGTGCTAGCGGTGTCAGGAGCATGATCTTAAGAAAACCACCAACCAACCAAAACGCCATAAAATACACAGGGAAAAAAGTGCAAGCTCGTTGCCAAGTAATAATCCCAGGCAGTGGAAAGGCAACAGTTTCTGAAAAATCTACTGCACTGTCAGATGTACGATCATCTCTGCTCATAAAAAATTACTGAAACCACCATATTTTTATTCTAGAAACTTCTTGATTTCCTATTAATGAGAAGAGACATTGAGAAATTCCCAGATTCTAATGGAGGAACAGGTGGTAGATATTAGAAGTACTTCGCTGGGAACAATCTGAATAAAGCAAAGACTAACAGTGCAAAATAAGAGTATTGGCATCGAAGTAAGGTTTGCCTTGGCTTCTTTTTCTTTCCCTCTCCCCTAGCAGTAAGGGAATGTCTTTGAGCATCCATTTTACATAGGTATTAAAGCATCTTCTATATATTGCTCCTTTTTGTAGGAAGAGGAAGCTACTAGAAACCTAGGATAAGAAAACAAGTAAAAGATGAAGTGTCAAAAATCAGTGTTCACGTTGAGGCTCTATGGCACATTCCGGACACGCTCTGAGCTATGTAAGGCACTAATTGAACACAGTACAGCTCAGTTCATCCAGTACTTTACCTGCATGCCCTCTGAGCATCATCCTGCTCCTTCACACATTTACATTTCTGCACTAATCCACGACCTGCTAAGAAGATGTTACCCTGATTAGTCAAACTCCTCGACAACCGCACTGAAACTGTCTTAGTGTGTTTTAAATATAATTCTGTGGTCTTCCTTACAACGGTTAATTAGAAAGTGGTTCTAACTAATTGCAGTGTGCAGAAGGTGCCATACTGTTTCATCTCTCTAGGGGGGCCTACCACTCCCTATTTTGAATGTTCATTAGCATCTTTTATATCCGCTTGATAAGTTTATTAAAAATACCATCTGGTGGGGACTCTGCTCTGTGCTGTAATTTCAAGTCTTCTGGTTCTCTTCCTTTTTCCCCATTAGAATTTCTGCTTCAATTTAGGTCACTTGTTTACAAAAAACATACTGCCAAAACCAAAAGTACTGTTTCTATTTGTGTGTGTTTGGTTTTTTTAATCCACCAGCTATCCAGCTTTTACAGTAATGAATGTTGTAAGACAAAACAAGAGAGGAGATTACAAATACAGAAATTCTTTCTTCCCTACTGTTCATAAAGCAGTTTCGCTCTGACAAATTTGATTTGCTTTTATGAAACACAAAAGATGTGCATTAGCAAAGCACACGCGTTGTGTAAGCAAACAAAAGGAAATGATGATTGAGGATACAGGACAGCTTTCTTGTCTCCTGGTCTTATGCTGCAGTATGGAGTGATGAACAGCTTGGCACTATATTTAATTCCAGTAATAGTATTTTTATAAAGGACTGTAATTTTCAAGGCATGGCCTAAGGGCCACCTATAGTAGCTATATTTAAAGATAAGACAGATATGTTATTCAACTATCCTTAGAGATCTCCCAGGAGAAAAATGTACCAAGAGTGGTTGGTAGACCTCAGTCATACTTATTTATCGTTCCTTGCTGCTTTTGGGGTTTGTTTGGGTTTTTTTTTTCTTCCTTAATTTTTAGCATACATTATTTTCCATAGGTCTTTTTTTCCCCTGAAGTACTTGGAAAAAAACTAAAGCAGCCATTGTTAACTGGTTTCCATATCGGAGTGTAAAGTACTTCCTTTCGTCTCCCTGTCTGGACAGGGCAGATTTTGCTTTCTGTCCATCCAGTGTAACCTAGCTGCAATCAATTGGCTAACATGGGGGAAAAAAAAGACAGAAAATCCTCAAACCACACTTTGCAACACAGGAAGGAACACAACGGAGTGGGTTCCTGCCCCAGCTCACAAAACCAGCTATTAACGAACCTTAATTCAATTACTAAAATAAACATACAGAGAGAGATAGAGAGAGCGAGAGAGCGCGAACAGATCTACTAAGTAGTCTCATTTTATAGAAAGGCAGTAGTTTAAAGCAATATGGACTGTTGAATATATTAATACTGCAGTCTTGGCAAAGGTTCTCAGCTAAAATGTCATAGCTGCAACACAACTGTTCATTTTACTGAATTCTCTTAAGATACTTACAAAGCTATCACTTTGTGAAGAAACTATAAACAAGAAATTATACTGGAAGAAATACATTTTTGCTTTAGTTAATACAAAGAAGTGATTTTTCTTTCATGCTGACAGCTGTTAAACGCTCAGCTTTCGATCTCGTAGTTTTTAATGGTAAAATTGCATTCCTTCTCTACGTGAACAGCTACTGAGCTGCCAAAAGTTTCCTCACTACAAAGCGACGGTTAGAAAAAAGAAAGCGGAGAGCAAAGAAAAAAAGCAACTAGAATTAGAGATGTCACTATTATTCCAGGGTTTGATGTTATTGCATTAAATAATTAAAAGGATGTTGGGCATTTTGCTTTCATTATTTTCCACACATCAAAAGATTTGTTAAGTCTAGTCTTTATTCAGTATATGAATCAGTACTTGTTTATTTGCTACATGGTGGAAAATATTAAGTCTACAGACTTCTCAGATAATTAAAAGTACAGTCAAAGTCCTGTCTCCTCCTCCAAATGGTCTTTCTTATTTTCTTGAGCTGAAACTTGCTGATGACATTGCTACATTTCATTTGAATCTTCAATCAAGAAATCAATCAAGAACTCAAGAAATATCAACTTCAAACAAATATCAACAGCATTTCCACCTGTTTCAGTTAAAAGCTTCCTGGAAGCCATGTTTAGCCGGAGAAGAAAACCCCACTAATATTTGTCAATGTCCAGCTGTCGGTTTGGATTAGAATAACTTCAGAGAAGGCTGATTTTTCATTTGATATCTGCTAGAGCTTGTGATTTCTGATCCAATAAATTAGAACAAAAGCATTTAAGTCATTACAACAGGCCATACTTTTAATTGCCAACCAGTCAGATGGCTAAAGGGCTCTGTCATTAAACATTCTGCCTGAAGAAGGCTTTCAGAAATAGCAATTGTTTCAGAAGAGACCTAGGAAGAGCCCATGCATCTTCGCTGCAGTACTGGAAATAGGAAGAAAAGAAAAAGAAAAAAAACGTAACTGTGACATATGAACAGTTCTCTGGAAAAATCAGTAGCAGTAACTAAACCAACCATGTGGCTGTCCTTTCCTGTAGAAAAAGAAAAAAAAATTCCCTGCAGTATTTAGATAGTCTTCAAATTTTCATAATTTCCTAAAGCCATGCTTGCAGCAGAGCTGACTTACATAGCTGGATAAACCTGCATGTTTTTGAAAGAAGGATAACCTTTGAGAGAGAGAAGAAACAAAATGTGATAGCTTTGTGTGGAGTCAACATTAAACTAGACACAAAAATAGATTCTCTCACTGCTTCCTTGGAGAGACATAGAACAATCTTACAAAGCTGAACCACACACTAGGAAACTGATAGGACTGTTTTCTCTCTGTTATACATTCAATTTTATTTTTTTTTAAATAACTGTCAGGGAGTAAAAGACAAGTGAATGATTATTTATTCATCTCATTTTTTCCCTTTTAAAACAAGTTCTCCTAAAGCATTGAACAGCACACAAATGAAGGTTCACAATGATTCACAGACACTGAACAGCATTCCCCAGAGGGTGATCAAGGACATTCCAGTGTTTTATATCCATCTCCTGCTCTTCAGTCATTATTCACTGCTCTCCCTTTTGTGTGTAACACACAAGTTACAAGATAGTCTGATAGACTGAGACAGGCTACAGATAAACACAACTTCTTATAGAAGCCTTCCACACTGCGCTCCCTATGACCTTAACCAGGCTCAAAACAGGATGTTAGGCTGGTGAAACCCAGATGTCTGCACTGTCCTTGACTGCCCCTCAGCATTGAGTACTGATTAAAGGACTGAGGTCATAAATTTTTTCCCTTTGAAGTAGAAAAGAGGAGTTGGTTCCTATGTTTAGGTGGGGAAACCCCCCCAAAACCAAAAAAGACATTGCATATAAGCAGCCCCATACCCACTGTTGCACCTTCCTACCACTGGGCAGACTAGAAGCTTTTACAAAACATCACATCACACCAGTTACCACTTCTGCCTCCAAAGGAGTACGTCTCTTGCTTACAAAAATTTTCATTTGTTTTGGATTCTAGATTAAATACTAGTGACTGAAGACCAACCAAAATTTCCAAAGCAGAAGTTCATTAAAAGCAAACACTATGCTTTTGAGATTTAAAAAATATTTACATCTCTGTTAAATGAAAGTCACGTTGATCTTGTGATTCTAATATGTAGAACTGTTAACTAACTTACAAACTTAAGAGATAATACTATGCCAAAAGGAAAATTGAATCCCAACTCTAACATCTGTGTTAGGGAGTAATGTCATATGATTGAATTAACTTCTGTCATTTATCTCGTTTCACAAGACAACAAAGTATAAATCAACACAAAAACATCAGACAGTGCTAGAAAGAGCATTTCCTACTACCTTCACTTCAAAACTGCTGCTCAGCTACCAATGGGTCATGTCAGTACTGCATCCAGTATTGTGTAAAGTAACTGTCTAAATCATCTTCCATATTAATTCTTAAATGTAATATGTCAAGTTAATAATTTGTCATGAAAACCTTGCATGCAAAACCAGAGCAACATAAAATTGTTAGCATGAAACAGCACTTCATTTTTATTATTCACCAGCCTTGTACTCTTCCCTTTACAGTGACAGTCATTACATAGATACTACCTACCAGTAGTAATACATCTGATAAATTATCCTCTTTGTACATACAGCTTTCTGATCAAGTTGAAAAGGTTTCATGAAAATTAAATAAATAACTACACTTAAATCTCTACATACTATCTCTAAACAAATACCTCCGCGGCCTTATTTCTTTGGAACGAGGCTTCAAATGACAAACTCTTTGCACATTCTCTTCAGTGCTATTTTGGTAGAAGTAAGGGTAAAAAGTCTTTCTGAAAGAACCGTATGGCCTTCAAGGGCTGACCAACATTTCATTTTCTTAATAAAACAAGTCATAGAAACAGCAGCTGTGTTTGTCCTAACACTAATTTAATACCATATTTAATATCATACTGCAGAAACACTGGACCCAATAGTATTACCTAATACTGCTTTTTAAGGGTTGAGGATGAAAGCTTCTACACTCAGTTAAGCTTAAAAGTAATCTACTCTGATTACTGCACTTTCACATATTTCGTGGAGCTTTCCTAACTGCCTGCAGTTCACTTTACCCTATCCAATCACTGCAGAAACAGAAACAAACATTACAACCCTCATTAGCACAATAAAATAAACTACTCCATTGGCAGTCACAGAGAATTTTTACAAAAGCAGAACTGGGACAGTCTCCTTGATCAGGAGAGTCAGATAACACGCTACCTTACGCTAACCATCATAGGTATGTAAAACAAAACACTAAATGGATATAACGTCACTTTGCTGCATCAAAACCGTTGAGACTCTTTTTGAATAGGTTACACTGATGGCCATAAATTCTGGTGGAACAGCCTTTGCACCATTTCACAAGGAGACTGCCCTCAACTAGTCCCAACATCTGTCCATGTGTCCCTTTTTCACCATAAATTCCGCAAGGTCATGTATCCAACAGTGGCTGCCTCATTTGCAATCAGAAGTTGATCCTTTTTATTTTAGTTTTCTATTAATGGTACTGACTACCATGCCTTCAATATAAAAAGCTCTACAAGCCTCTCTTTGCTTATTGTAGATCACATCAAATGACTTACATGTACAACAGTGTGATTTACGCACACTGAATGACAGCATAGTTCCACTGATCACCACGAACAACAATGGGTACTTACGAATATGTAGTCCAAACCCTATTTACCTGTAAGATTCTGTAACTACAAAAAAATTTTCATAAATCGATAAATTTTAATAAAGCCACATAAAGTCTCCATTCCCTAGATTATCTTTGAAACTCATGAAATGCTGAAACAGATCTAATAGTTTGTCTCACCAAAATGCTCACTAAACCACAAAATATCATAGAGTATCTGAAAGATAAGTCAATTACGGTACACTTCCACAAACATACATGGATTCACTACCTTGCCTACTGTTATGACCAAACAATCTTTGACACATGCACACACAAAAAAGAAAATATGTTGAGACCTAAATTAAGTATTTGCTAAATAAAACTGATAATCTTAAATCAAATATATATAGATATATGCATCACTTGCACACAGTAACTCTGATTTTGTATGAAGTTTTTAAAAGCTCGTAACTAGCAGTGCTAAATATGAAGTCTAGCTCAAAGGTTTTATCAAACTTGTAATATTTTGTTTCTCCCCTAATTAGCTTACTGAAGGTAGATGTTTTATTTAAACACAGTTCTTTCTCACTGCTTATTCTGCTTTCTTGTCAACAGCAATTGCAATACTACTTGCAAACTCCCTAAAACAAAGGAAAACTTTCTGTTTGCATTATGGGGCAGCTTGTACCCTTTGGGGCTATATAACACAAAAATGAGTAAAGCGTGATTTGTCAGGCTACTTATTCTACGCTTCTAAAAAAGAAATCAAGAAATTATACAGCAAACCCCCCAAGATCAGGTTTAGTCATGTGATGCCTTTGTCTAACACATGAGGAATGGGCTGAAGGAGTTAGGTTTCAGTTTTTCACAGCTAAGTGTTATAGTTTCCTCAGAAAAAAAAAAAATAAAGGAAATATATCTTACTAAAGTCTTCTCATTCTTTTTTTGAAAATTTGTTTCTCTTTCATCTACCATAGGTGCATACTTAAAATTTAAATATATGTTTAAGACCTGCATGAACTACAAGAATTTTGCTGAAATTCTCAGTTTCAGAAGTAACAAACTGGGAAATCCCACCTAGACAATTATTAAAAGGTGCACAAAACTCTTCCCAATGTATTTCAAGATCTCACTCGTGTGAGCTGATATGGAAGAAAGCACAGAAATCACCCTGCATGGTCTATTAAAAAAAATTATATTCACTCTTACTTTGACATAGTTTATCATTCAGTATTGTTGCTCTGTTGGGGATTTCTATGTTAAGTAAGCAGTACTACGCAGAGTTACTTAAACCAGTATTATATAAGCTGTCCGGAGCTCCAGAGGTAACAGAGCTCCATCAACATGGTGTTCTGAGAATAAAGGTAGTCAACATAACGTTCTGCTGTGGCCAAGTGCGTCTATGAGTCTTTAGGGGAAAATTAACACATGAGAGTTTACTTTCAGCAGTTGAAACCAGGCTGTATAAGAGGCTCTAAATGCCCAAATCCATCTTCACTGCAATAAATAGCTCTGGTTACTCCAGCCTTGTATACAGAATTCAGGCTAACCTAATCTAGTGGAAGGCAAGAGGAACCATACTACGACGTGTAAAGAAAAATCGGATTAGGAACACAGAGTGACTCAATTACCAGTGGTTATGTCAGCAGTAGTTGATTTAATTTGAACTTTAGCATTCCTGCAGCATCACTAATTAAAACACAGAACTGGAATTTCAAAGAAGTCGCAAGGACTACCCAACTTAATTCTATGCTTACAGTATCATTTAACTCAAGTCAGAGATTTCTGTGTGGAAACAGTAGAGTAAGAGTGCAGTGACAGCTAGTCTTAAAGAGCAAGCGTTGGCAACAGTTAACGTGAAAGGAAAACAGTTTTCTCTCTTACCTATCAGACCTTTCTCAAGAGTAAAGGTTTTGTTTGTGAACATGCATTCAAATGCCACAATATGGAAAACTTTGTTCACTGTGTTGTGGGTCCCAACAATTCGAATATACCTATGGGGAAAAAAAAGTAAGTAGCGTTAAGAATGACAAACTTCTATGCNTACCTATCAGACCTTTTTCAAGAGTAAAGGTTTTGTTTGTGAACATGCATTCAAATGCCACAATATGGAAAACTTTGTTCACTGTGTTGTGGGTCCCAACAATTCGAATATACCTATGGGGAAAAAAAAGTAAGTAGCGTTAAGAATGACAAACTTCTATGCAATAAAACATAAATAATTCAGTTGGACTATATGGTGCAGACCCATAAGAACTAAGTAACTGTAAACAAACAAAATTAAAATAAAAATAGGAGTATAAATTTAAGGCAAAACTTGCATCTACTTAGGATGCTGGCTCCAGTACAATTTAAGAAAAAACCAAAGAAATTATTTAAAGAGCAGTGAAATCTATCAAAAAATCTTTCCGGACTCATTTACCAAGAAAAGCAAAATGGAGGATCTTCTGGTTCAGAAATGGTTGGTTAGTGCAAACGTGTGCTCGTGGAGGCTTTAAATAATCATAATAATAATTTAAAAATCCGATTACCAACTATTTTTCACCACAATGAAAGATTTCATACAGCCAGGACAAATCCAACAAAACAGTGAGGCTTCTCTGCAGAAGCCAAAAATTAATTCCATTTTAAACATGATTGTTTCTAATTCTAACACTGGATGTACAGGATATCAATGTCTTTGTTGCTGTATCTTTTATCAGTAACAAAACAGAAAAAAGAATCTGAACAGTCAAATTTTATGAAATGACGCTAGCTCTGGGTTCCACTCCTGGTTTTATAACTTACACTTTTAGACTCTAACTGAAAACCAAATAGAGCTGCTCTTGAACACTGTGACCTATTCACCTCCTCTATTACCCTGGAGGCTTCACTTTCTATAAACGGCCATTAACCATGATTCAGTCTGCATTTTCTAAAGAGATCTAACAGTTCTTACTATATATTTTGAAAAGTCCTAAATGGAGTATTGTACACCATCTCAATAAACATTGAACAAGCAAAACAGAAAACTACCTAAACCAAACACCATTACCCCACAAAATGGGTTACCCACACTGCAGAGAGCTTTGTGTTAAATTAACTAATTTCAATTAAGAAGTATCAGAATGTATGAATCTTAAGCACTGTCTTCGGTCTGTAGTATAAAACCACCTTTCACTTACGTAGTATAATTACAGTTCCAACATAACTGCCGCTCACCAACAGCATCATTTTGGCTTGTGTTCTTCATCATACCAAGCTGACAAGATACACAGCTTTTAGTCCTGAGATTTTTTTTTTTAAACGATAAAAAAACCTCATAGCTATTTCCCTGCAACAGGACAAGGTACAATGGGCACAAACTGGAACACAGGCAGTTCCACCTGAACATGAGGAGGAACTTCTTTACTGTGAGGGTAACAGAGCACTGGAACCAGCTGCCCAGAGAGGTTGTGGAGTCTCCTTCTCTGGAGATATTCAAAACCCGCCTGGATGCATTCCTGTGCAACCTGCTACAGGCAAACCTGCTTTAGCGGGGGGTTGGACTAGATGATCTCTAGAGGTCCCTTCCAACCCCTACTGTTCTGTGATTCTGTGATTTACGGTACTGACGTTCAACCTCCTCCTACACCTCAACACTTGAGTGCCTTATGAAAGCGCTCTTATAAGCAAACCTCAGTGACTGATTATTACTGATATATGTCTTACCATACATAGAAAAAAATCTTCTAAAAAAGTATTTAAAAATCCACCTACATGTAAGCGACTGCAAGAGACAACTAAGTTATCTGAATGTCATGACGTTGCTAAAATTGCCAGTCTTTGACTCCTGATCTTTTTAGCTTACGTAATAGTTTCATTTAAAAAATCCCTATCATATATTTTGATGAAAATTACAAAATTGATATACAATATGCTCAAAAATTCACTTTAAAAATATTTTCATTATCATGACTTGAAACAAAGAACGATGTGCTATTTCCTAATTAATATTAACACGCAGATCAATTAATTATCACAGTAGCAAATTCCCTGCAAGTCATTCTATGTAGAAAAAGCTGCAAAACTGGAGAAAATATTCATTTTTCATAAAGAAGTTGAGTCTATATAGTAAAGCAGAACTTTAGCCTCACTATGTAACTGCAGCAAGCGCCTGCAAAGAGCGTCACAGGAACCTTGGTCGGCAGTAAAGGAAACTGCAGTTCTCTCCCCAGACCTGCCCATGTGAACCAGTCCGTTTCTGCGAGGTGATACCTGGAACGCCACATTTTGGGATTCACATTATGAAGTCAGAACCGTATCAGCCTCAGTTTTTCTTAACACATGGAGGATAAACTGCAGTGCTTTTGCAAATGACACACAGTCAGGTGCGGCCACAGCAAAAGAACGACAGACACACAGGAGCAAGACCCCAAGGTTTCTACTCACAAAACTGACCTTCTGCAAAACCGACACTGAAGATCCACTGAAAAGATTATAATCAAATTATTCAGGGGACTAACATTTTGCTGTTCAGAGAAAGTTCACCTGAAATTTGAAAGAATCTTTCAGTTTTACGAGGTCTGGTAGACGTCTTCAGTTCAGGGTATGCCTCATCCTCGAAGTTACAGGCACAGACGTATTTGCTCCAGTCTTTTCAGGTTATTTTCTTTTTGTCAATTCACAAGCACAGTACTAACCCTAAATACATAGGCAACGACCAGGATCCGACAACAGTAAATGTTCTTGTTCTATCTAGCATCAGAAGTGACTAAACAGGGGAACAATCTTAGAACATTTATAAGCACATGTGGAGGCTGGCTCGCCATAGATGCTTGCTCGTCTCTCTCAGGTAAGAAAGGTATTGACTGAGTTGTGCTGCTTGGACAAAACACACTCTAGGCTAATCAACAGAGCATTACTAATGGCAATACTTTGACATACTTCAGTTACACTTCCTTGCTTTAAAGAGTTTAGAGAATAAACAAGGTAACAAACTGCTTCATAATTAGCTTTAAAAGCCAATTTATTTAGATTTTTTTGTGTCATGAAATTGTAACATGTAACTCCAACTGTAACTTGATCAGTTTTTTTGCTTTGGGATGTTTGGTGGTTTTTTGTTTGGTTTGGGTTTTTTCTTTTTTTGGGGGGAAGTTTTAATATACCAAGAGGCTGAAAGACACACAAGGCTTGAATAGTTTGCCATGGGAGAAGCATCTTTATCATACTGCACACTTAGGTTAAATAACACACCACTCACTGGTTAGCAAAGTTCTCTGCCAATATGTAGAAAGGAACAAAGCTTATTCTTGTACACTAAATAGACCAGCAGTTATTTTGAACAATAGGTGACAATGTTTCACGTTGCTGGAAACCTGAAATTTTTGTGGTAATGTGAAACAAAATCCCATCCAGTAAAATAATCATGTATATATTAATCTTCTAAAGTATATTATTTTTACGTTGTAATGTTATTGCAAGGTACAACATAAAGATATGACAAACCCCATCCTTTCTCCTCCATACATATATTTTATTCTTTCCTTATCTCTCTCAAAGTGAATGATCAGCATGATTTCCTGCCTGAATCTTCAATTCTTCTACTTGGTGGAAATTAAAATAATGCAATCTTAAAAATTACTTTAAACACCCTAACTTCTAAAATCACATTCTCAGATTTTGCATTAAAATGGTAGCTTATTATTCCACTCGATGCAAGATACCACAGCCGCCATAGCCTGAGACTGTAAAGATAATTTTCTTTCAAATCAGGCAGAATTTATTAGAGATCCCCAGCACCACTAGGTAACAAGCTGTATCTGAATTTCAAATACCACCAGTGAAGAACAATATTGAAGGTACATGACCTGTTTCAGAAGAGTCAGATGAAGACATTGTAAATACTGAAGTAGTACATCTTAATGAGAAGAACACTAAACAATGGGCTGAAAACAGAGACTTGTCTCAGAAATAAAACAGTGATGGAAAACTGCAATGTGGACAACTCCAATATGAGCAACGACGTCTTAATCCAAAGCATACAGATTTCAGAAATTCAAAATGCTTATTATAGCTCATAATATGCTTGAAAACGCATACATTTTTCTAAGCAGTTTTCTGTGAGACAGAAATGCAACTGAGTCATGATTAAAAATAAAAGTATCCTTCAGGCAATCAGACTACGTGTACTATCTCATCATTTTCCTGTTTTCATTATTGCCAAGCAGCGCTTACACAGAGCCAAGGCCTTTCCTGCTTCTCACACCGCCCCACCAGTGAGGGGGCTGGGAGTGCACAAGGAGTTGGGAGGGGACACAGCCAGGACTGCTGACCCCAACTGAGCAAAGGGGTATTCTGTACCAGGAAGGGGGAGGCATTCAGAGTTATGGCATTGGACTTCCCAAGTGACCGTTACGTGCGATGGAATCCTGCTTTCCCTAGGATGGCTGAACACCTGCCCGCTGATGGGAAGGAACGAATAAATTCCTTGTTTTGCTTTGCTTGCACACAGAGCTTTTGTTTTACTTTAAACTGTCTTAACCAACAAGTTCTCACACTTTTACCTTTTCGATTCTTCCTCCTATTCTGCTGTGGGGGAGTGAGCGAATGGCTGTGGGGGAGTGAGCTGCTTGCCGGGGTTAACCCACAACACTGTGATACTGCTTTTGGCTCTGAATGGCAGAGCAGCAACAGGCAAGGCTCTCCGACTTCGCTAACAGGCCTAAGGTACAGAGAACTGAGAATTAAGCACCATAAAAATCAAACGGCCTTCTGGTTCCCACAAGCAAATCTGCATCAAGTGGCAAGAGTATTGTATCTGTAGATTATCAAGTAACATGGAGAGAAATGAGATCAGTGAGCAGACTCTGTCTGCAACTGTCTACAGCAAGCTCGGAAGAAAGTGCTCTAGCGTAGAGAGATTCTTCTGCGAACTTGGACTCTAAAGCTGGGATCCGTTTCTGAGGAATCACTGTGAATACTGGTGCCGATAACACCTCTTTATATAATGATCTGTTCTTTAAGGCATTGCCTCAGAAAGAGACTGAAGTTCAACTCCTTTTTCCAAAAGGACTTCAAACCTAAGGAGAGGTCCCTACCCACAGGGAGCCAGGCTAGACTGTGACACAGCTGTACTACACACATCAGACAAGGTACACACTACACACCGAGGACACTTGGTGACTCAGAGGGAAGGATCCAATAGCTCCTCACTCAGGAACCATAGCTGAAGTCCTACACACCGAAAAAAGTTACAGGTTGAACACCCTCCTCCCTCCAAAGGCCCTTGTTACGAAATTACTGTAAAACATCATCATGAGATCAAAGGATACTTAAGACTGCAGAAATGAACAATTTCAGTAACCCTGTATCTTTTGGAGTTCAAGTTTAACTGCCTTAAGATTGGCTTTCTATTTACGTATTTATAAAAAAATACATCCCATAAGAAAACAATCTTAGTTAACTTACTATTTTCTTTCTTGCAGCTAAGGGAATAAGAAACAAGCAGTTGTGGGATTGGATGTGCTGGAATAACTTCTCCACTCTTTGCACCTACCCTCTGTATGCTACAAACAACAAATCCACCCATATGGAAATTAAAAAAAAAAATCTTTTAAATACTTAAGAATAAGGTCAAACTTTACATAGTTTTGCAATTACTTTTCACCTGTTCAAGTAGGGAGAACAAATATGTTCACCTCTAAAATGAGTGGTATTCTCCCACCTCCAACACTACATGCTTGCAATTATTATTACTCTGAATTAGAAAAAAAACAGAGGAAACAAGCTGAAGATCATATTTTTAACAGATGACATTTCCTGAAGTACAATGCAGGTATCTTTTATGCTGATTAAATCGACATAAATGCAAGTAGTAATTATTTTCCATAGCCACTAGAGCCATTTTTCTAGAAGTGTTTGGCAAGCATGTCATTAATTAAAAGACCACTGACCAGACTTACTTATGTATGCTGAATTACAAGATAATTCAAAAGCTTTGATTACCAAAAGGTGGAGGGGGAAAAAACCAGCAGAAAGTCCAAATTCTAAATGAACAAAAAACTTTAGAGAACTTTGTTGGTGGGTGACACAAGCTCTGAATAACCTGATTAAGCTGAGACATAGGAATGATGAAGAATTAACTCTATAATCAAAATCCTGATGCCAAACTATGAATTTTAATTATGTTGCTCACTGAGGAAGAGACATGGCAGACAAAAACAAGGAGAACAGACATTAAAACCACTACAGGCAGTTTTTCTAGCGAAATTAGCAATTGTTCACTTTCCTGTCAGGAACAAAGCGCAGCTGTATACAACTCTGTTATCCATAAATCTTTGTGTGATAGGAGAGTAAAAGAACCACAATTCAAGGGCTAGACTACCTCTTCTCTCAATGGACTTTAAAGTCAACTGATAGACTGGGGGGAAGATGAAAAGAACCTTGAATCATTCTTTAACAAAAAAACAAGCCTTGATCATTTTCAGGGGTTTAGAAGTAAGTCCTTCCCTGGCAGGTGAACAGGACTGCAGCATGAGAATTTTGCCCCTTTAGAAGACATTTTATTTCGGTTTTTGGTCTTGTTTGAGAATAAGGGATATCAATAGCACTTAAGTGCTGTAAGAGCTTCATCCACGTCACAGACTTCTGTAGTCACAGCTGGTCATGCTACACTTGGCCTTGAGATTCCCACAGCAGGAATACCAGAAAACTTTGTATTATTCTTTTTTCTTCCCCCCCTCCACTCCCATCCCCTCCTCCAACAAGAACATTATTTTAACTAGAGGGAAACAGCATGTTCTACTGGATCTTCACAGAATCTTAAACTACTAAAATCTGAACAACCTACCCAGCTTGATTAATTAGGCAGCCACATGACAATGCCCTCATCCATCCCATATTTTTCCCAGAGCAATTCTTCATCTTTACATGAAACTACGACGTCGGCAACCTGTTGTGACTACAAATACTCACATTTCTGAACAACTACATTATGTTTTACTTCTGCCCTTTACATTTGTACAGTTGACACACTTATTTTGGGTAGCAGCTACTGCTGAGCCCATCCACAGCTGTGGATTCCCTGGAGGAGTACTAATACCAAAGCTCAGCTGCCTGCATCAGAACACTACTTGGGACATATGTGTCAAAGCATAAAAATACACAAACTCTAGGATCCGTTCTAGTCCTTCATTATAATAACACCAGTAAGATACAGGCAGCATCCAGAATATATTAAGCACAGGTTCCCAATCCCTTGAGAATATTGAGACAGAAGATGAAGTAAAGAGAGGTAAAGGAAATAAACTGGTATTTTGCACTGATATCCACTCTAAGTTACTATCAAAGGAACCCAGAACAGCAAGAGCAAACTAAAATAAAGAACTAAATCCAATATGTACAAAGCAAGCTCTTAAGAACTTGGCATTTCATTTTCCTTCGTGAAGCATTTGGTCTGACACACCAGTGCTAGTCCGACATACTTCCTGTCGCCTCCAACTGCTTAGAAACTGCTAACATTCACATTCTCATCACTGCCACAGAGATGCAAGAGATACAGCACAGTGCACAAGGACATTAGAAGACATTCTGTTTGTCTTTTAGTGGGAAAGGAAACAGTGCTATTCGCCGCCATCTAAACCCCATTTATTGACAGCTCTGTAAAATGTATAATCCTTCAGACTCACACAGCTGAATCAACAGACTCACGGCAGGATAAAAACAAGGAGGAAAGAATCTATTGCCAGAATTAAATCATGTGGAAAAACAGTGTACACAAATAAATATAGAAAATAAAGAATTAAGCCAGAACAAACGTGGAAAGCATTTCCGTCTTTTGACAGGAGACAAGTTTTCCTGCACTTAGACGAGAAAGTCTAATAAATTCTATTTCATACCAAAGGAAATCCCTGCTGCAAATATAGAAAACAACAGTGACAAACCAAATAAAACCACAAGACAAAATCATACATACATAAAGCATATATAACGCCTGCAAAGCCTGTACAGTAACAAACATTTTCACCTTCCCAACTGATGAAAATACAAGCAACAGTGTAGCAGTTTGAAAACACAATGTGTTTCTCTTTGCAATTTGCTAAAATGTGTATCCAGGTATTTTATGCAGTGGCATTCAAGTGGCTAAAAATATTGATATGCAGTAATTACACAGGATAAGTAACTGTTTATATACTATATATAGGCAGCATATCAACCACGCAACCAATGTTTCTGTACATATTAAACCAAATTAACACTTATGTCCATGGGAATGTAAGTAACGTTTGCATGATGTGATAATACATTCTGTATTCCATATGTAAGAATAATGAACTTGCAAAATGGTAATTTTTACATTACTGGTTTTCTTTTTTCATTTTTCTAAAAAAAATAAAACCCTAAATTTGATGTAAACTCGTGTGAATCTGAATCTTCACAAGGAGTGCATCCATAGTTCTGTTCAATTTCTCAAATCTGAACTTGGCTTTGCAGGTTTCAAAACCCAAACCAGTTCTGTTTCCCAGAGCCTGTCTAGACATTGGCAGGAATCTGTAATTTCACCTGAGCTCATAATGGACTTCCACCACATGAACTTGAAATCTGGTAGGAGAAGATAGTCAGATTTTCATGTCATGAAATCTGTATTTTAACCCTATCCCTGATTCGACTTTGCAGCCAAAACCAACTTAAATACCACCTTCACTTATCTTTATGCCATGTCTGTCAGAATACATGAAAAGAGACCCTAACAAATTATATAGAAAAAACAGTTCTTTTAAATAGAAGAGAAAGACCTCAGGCGGTCTGGTTTTAGCATGAAGTGGACACAGGATTTAGAGAGCAGATGTGAACTTGCTCTATATACCTTCCAGGCTGGTCTGACATGGAGCCAGAGTTTTTCCAAAATGCATATAATATTCAAGAGGACTTGTTTTCTTTGAATCACAGTATATCCTGATGTGATTTCATGTTTTGTGGTCAATTCTTAGGCTTAGGCTTATAATGAAACTTAGGCTTCATTACAGAGATACATTGTAGTCACACCTTTTTAAACATATTGAATAAAACAGAAGAAAATACAGGAAAGTTGTATTTAATGAGAACTGAGAATGTTTTCCATTTTCCCCAACTTCTCATGTTCTACCAGCCTATGAAATTAACATGCAATAGAGGAGGGCCAGAAAGATGATCCGGGGGCTGGCGCACCTCTCCTATGAAGACAGGCTGAGAGAGCTGGGGTTGTTCAGCCTGGAGAAGAGAAGGCTCGGGGAGACCTTACAGCAGCCTCCCACTACCCAAAAGGGGGCCTACAAGAGAGCTAGGGAGGGACTTTTTACAAGGGCATACAGTGATAGGAAGAGTGGTAATGGTTTTAAACTGAAAGAGGGTAGATTTAGGTTAGCTATTAGGAAGAAGTTCTTGACTGTGAGGGTGGTGAGACACTGGAACAGGTTGCCCAGAGAAGTTGTGCCTGCCCCCTCCCTGGAAGGGTTCACGGCCAGGTTGGACGGGGCTTTGAGCAACCTGGTCTAGTGGAAGGTCTTCCTCCCCATGGCAGGGGGGTTGGAACTGGATGGTCTTTAAGGTCCCTTCCAACCCAAACCATTCTGTGATTCTATGATTTCTTGCTCCAAGGACACTTCAGTAAGAGCTGTCTAGGTTTTGACTGGAATCAGACTATACACGACATGGAAAAGAAATACTTGAAAATTATTATAACAAAGCAATCTAGAAGCAAGTGGACCAAAAAAAAAAAAAAAAAAAA
>VZSC01010946.1:192223-205989 GCA_013398225.1 Steatornis caripensis
AAAAAAAAAAAAAAAAAAAGACGTATCGACCCGCATCACAGTAGCTCAATGAAGAAATCATTGTGGCTTTCACCTGTGTTTCAGAAAGCAAGGAATTAATAAATTCTTCCTATAAAAGTGTAGTGAAGGTGTATAGAGAAAATTGTATTTAGCTCTGGTGTCTCAATATCTGCCAGACAGTGGTAAAGAACGGTGGACTTTCAAAAGAAGACAAAAACGATAAAATAAAAGATGGCAATTACTGAAAGAACCTTTTCTACATAAGGCTTGGTTGGATGAATCATTACTAATCCAAAGTACAGCAACTCTATGTATTTGAGCACATAAGCAGAAGAGAGTAAGAGAAGACCTCCAGGGCTTTCAAAAGGGGGTCATAAATGCATATGAAGAATGAAATGTTAAAATAAATAAATAAAAAATAATATAGAAAACAAACAAGCAAAACCATCCCCCACAAACAATGCAACTTCTTACCTACTGAGAAATCCATACCAGGATATATGCAAGGAACCTTAGCTTTTGTTACGTTAAAATTATACTGGGAGAGTGCTAAGCAATACTCTAGCAGAATCAGCTAAGTACTGGTAACATGGAAATAAACTGGGTACATCTTTTTCGTCAATATCTTTATGATCTGAAAATTGTACCTATGGGTACAAATCCTTGTAGCTGGAGGTGGTTAGAAAATCAATGCAAAGTATTGCTGGCTTAATCTGCAATTTGCTGTGCAAACAACTTTGGAATGCTGAAATGTAGGTAATTCATTAAGCTGAGTTTGCCTTACACATTTAAAACATTTATGATAAAGCATTTAGTGTTAATATTCAATGGTTAGATCTGAGGCAAGGATAGCTTTTTTTATTGGTTCCTTAACTAAAGATATGATCATACAGTTATTAAAACCACTGTACTGCCCAGCGATTTACAGGTAAGTGTGCTAATAGCAACAATGTCACTTATAAGAAACATCAACTTAAATTCTTTAACATCGGGGATTTTATGTTTGTAGGAGCAAAACCCTGAAATTACAAGTAATGCCCTACTTAAACTAGTGGAGCATCAGTTCTGATTGTTTTGGTGTTTCTTTTTAATATAATTAAAGAGTGCAACACCTGTTCTGCTCCTGACACCACACAGTTTAACTAACCTCTTAACTATGATCATTCTTTACATGCATTTTAGAAATGATTTAGTGAAGACTCAAATTCACATGGAAACATCTACCAGACACTAAAAAACGGAAGAGAAGCCTCACTGGAAATTATAAGGCATGTTTTTCAGATTGGTGAAACAAATGCCCGATGTGAGACAGATCAGTGAAAGCATACACCAATCATTCACTAAGTTCTGTGCTTTATGAGAAAAATCTGACATAGTATCAATTAGTAGTATCACCTGCTACACATATATATGGTTGCTACCTCGGTTAATCAATGTCTCCAATCTGCATTGCTTACACTTTCCAGCAAGACCTAACCGTTAACTACTGCAGGCCTGAACTGAGCTATAAAATAAAGGACAAAAGAAACATTATTTATGGCACTGCTCATCAGAGATGGACAGTGCAGTAGATTCAATCTCATAAGCTTCACAGGTCCAATTTATTTTAAATCAAATTGTATTTTTCTGGAAATAATAGTAACATGGTGAAAGAAAATCATAAATTTGGGTTACAAGTAGGTCTACGTGAACCTGCACAAACACTTCTACACAATTCAGCAGCAGTGAGAATGGCAGAAGGGCAGTGACTTCCAAAATCTGTATACAGATAAAAAAATCTCCAGAAACTCAAGTTCCTGCGAGAAGAGCTGAATTATGGTTGAAGTCGGAGCATTTAAAACAGACAACTACTTTAACGTATTTCTTGTTCTTGCTGCTTCTCTCTTCTTCCACCTTTTTTTTTGTGATTTATTTTAGCTGTAGAATAGAACCACATTTATCATACGTAATTTGCCACATTCCTCTCGCTGATTTAATAAGCAATCAGGAGAACTGTTTGATTAATTCAGAACAGTACTTTGCAATATCGCACCAATTCAACTGATTACAATAGATATTAGCTCACTGAAACGCTACCATGAGGCTGAAGCAGTACATTGGGTGACAAAGCCCCAAGAAAATGTTATCATTTTGTTAATCTCCTACAATATGAAAATACTTTATGTTTGACATGTCTATGAACTATGCCACTAAAACCTGTGAGCAGGTGAGCAGACCTGCAGAAGACAGAAATATATTTACTGAGCTACTGAATTCAGGTCTCTTCAACTGGTTCCTTAACCAAAGAACAATTTGATTTAATAACCAGTCAGATAGTACTCTTCATATGGTAAAACATCTAAAAATAATAAACTGGTTTATATCTAATGTCATAAATCCTAAAATCGGTTTGGAAGCAATGAAAGAACAACAGAATACATGGTAACCAGAAAAATGAAGTAAGACTTTTCTTTTAAACCTTACTTCTTTGAAGTGTAACAGAAAATAAAGTTCTCACCTGTCCAAAATTTGCTCAACATTTGAGTTGAGCTGCAGATAGGTTCCTTCCAGGTGATACTTATCCATCATAATAAATAAGCACCTGAAAATTAGCCATGAAGTTTCTTTCTGTTGAAACACACTTTAACAGCTGAAGTTGCTATGCTTTTCATAAAATGATAAAAATAATTACATTTCTGGAAATCAGTTTGGTTTCGTGTGCTCTTTAGCTCACACCTTGTCTTTAATCCTATTCTGCACTGCAATAATTTGCTCATGATTCCAGCTCAAATGAAAGATTGAACACTTTTACCAATACATGTAGTAAGGCCAAGATACAATAAATCAAACTTTTGCATGGAATTCTGTATTAAGGCAACTCCTTCAACCATTCACCAGAAAGCTTCCACTATTTCTGTCAATATATGCAGCTCAAACCACATAAGCTGGTTCCAGAAGTACCTAGAAAAGAGAGCTGAATGAAGGAATTAACTTTCATTTTGTCTCGTGTCATTAAACAACATATTTCCACTGAAAAACTAAGAAGTTCAGATGTATTTACATTCAAACGATGCTTCACCACAGTCACTGGATTTTTCCAGGAAAATCCAAGAGTTACAGGTTGCCACACATTATCACCTGTATCAGTGGCAGAAGAAATATCTCACTGGGGTGAATGCAGCAATTTGTCATTTATACAACACCTTCAGGTCACCACCGCTTAACGTAACAGGACACTAACACCACAACGCACTCAGACTGCATTGCAGCAAAGGGCATTACCATTGTGAACACCTCTACAGAGAGAATTTTATGAAAGCAACTGAGCACTGATAGGATCATATTGCATATTTTTATCAGTAACAACAACATATCTGCCTTGATCTTTCTTTGTAATACCTTTCAGATAGTAATAAGATTCCACAGAGCATTGAAAGGACACGAAAAAGTCAGTACTTGCCTGTGCACAAGCATTTCTAATGGTTGCAGGATGACTACTTCTGCAGCAAAGTAAGTTTTATGGTCGTGGAAAAAAACCCTAGTGATAAATTCCTTCACTATGAACAAAGACTCTTTTATTCAGGAATCAAACAGCTTTGTCTGGATACCTACTTAAAGACAGAATGCATTAAGCCATCATCTTTTAGCTATTTATATATTAAGGAGTGTCAGAGAGGCATCATCAAGTGTTTCAAAGCAGTAACATAAACTCACTGCATATAAAAACTGTACTGAAAATGCTGAAAGTTGCAAATTGACAGGCTTAGAGTCAAGTTACGACAAAATAAAGGGTCCTTACATAATTTTAATGACCTACCTGGGATCCTGTAATGTAACAAACTTATTTCTTCTCCATAAACCTTTTTCAGTCCAGAAGACATGTGGTACTCAGCAAGGACAAGCTTGCTTTTCCCAGCTTAATGCTGTCACTGAAATATTTCTGTTACTCATGAAGGTACTGTATTAGGCCTCAATTCAGGGAAATCTTCTCGATATTTTTTCCTCTATCATTAAATTTGATACTACATTCAAGATGAAAAACACTCAAATGTAGCTCTAAATAATACTTTTTTCTCTATATATAAAAAGAAAACGAGCAAGAGTGTCTTTTTTTAAGTGCTCTGATCCATCGAAACTCTTACCACAATATCCCTGATACCACCTTATAAACTTGGGTTGTACATCTGTTTTCATCTCGACAGCAGCTGGAAGGATTCTGCCCATACAGCACATCTCTAGCACTGACAAACCAGAGCTCCCAAAACAAAACCATGATGTTTGGTCTAATGGGAAGTTGTTTTCTTTCACTTCTGTCTGCTTTGGAGTATTGTTGAATTTACTTAGCTGACACTTTGAAATGTGACTCCTCAGTGAAGAAATAAAACGACTATACTTGAACCAAAAAGTCAGAAGTGAAAAAAAAAGGGGTGGGCCAGTTTTTTCAGTAGTCTCTATCCTGCATAGCAGATGAGACAGTGAGAAAGAAATTAGTGATATAGATACTAGCTCTAACAATTGTACAGCATATGAGAAATCTGCAGTTATATACTTGTGATGGGGAAAAAAGTGCTGAGCTGGCGTATTCACGTGCTTGTTTCACCATACCTACCCTCAGGATATCTGATAGCTTTCCATTGTTATTACCTTGTAACTGGCCTTCTCAACATGGTTAGGAGCATACACAACTCTCTCATATTCAAAATCAAATTAGATCATTATAATACTACATTGGAACAACTGCCATTGAAAGGCATTAGCTCGTATTGTATCTTCTTCAAGATGTTTTCCTCTAAATAACACTATTCTTGCCTCAGAAGTGACAGCAATGCTCTGTGGTAACGAGCATCTCTTAAAGGGATATTACCATGCAGTTTCATGAATCTTGATTCTGTAGACACAACCTGCATTCACATATCAAATCAATTTACCTAAATGTGCTGTATTACCTTTTAAACCATCTACTTCACTTTATTAAGCTGATAATTTGAACTCAGTACTGCATTATTCTGATATGCAGCTAAAAGAGAAGTTTATGTATTCTATTCTTAGATATTAATATAGTGAAAACATGTTTCAGGAGGCAGCTCTTCATTATACTTTCATGCTTTATTCCTAGCTGTAATTGACGTCAGTTATGACTAGGAGGCTATCATCACACTAATGCTATCTTTTGCTCAATACTATTATTAGTCTCGGTATAATGACATAAATATCTGTTTGGAAATAGAAGCAATCAATATTATTTATTGCTGTATCTTCATTAACCAGAAGTTTACAGGGAATACTGGGCTGTGACTTATTTTTATCCTTTATGGAGTAGAACCTTTGAACTTCAGAACAAAGGTTCCTTCGTCACATACCCATCTGGCCTTCCTTACCTATGCCTTAAGTCAGATTTTCACACTTCATTTTCAGATCTCTCATACCCTCCTCCTCTCAGCTCTTGTCCACTTCCCTTCACCTTTGCAATTCACTTAGTGTTTCCCATTTCCCTACTAGGTCACATATCCTGAAATAGATGATATATTTGATATATTCAGAATGAATCTTTATATACTTAGAATACAGCCTCCAAATTTTAGTTGAAATCAATAACTAACCTGTGTACTTCTCACCATGATATGTTTAAGAATCCTCCTGCCTCCATATTTAGCAGGCAATCGTGGTACTGATTTATGTAATGTATGTCCTTTCATGTGTACCCTATCATTTAATGCATATCTGATCATAGAGCCTTCTCGACTTCCTACAGCTCCCAATGGCTCAATTGTATCAACCCCAAACTCAAACTTCCTGATCTTTTTTTTTTATATTACTTTATATTGCTTTTTAAAAATATTACTCCAGAGAAGCCTGGTCAGTGTTTCTACCTAAATGCACACAGCTGACTCTCAATATCTCATTGTCAGATTCTTAATGTCAGTTCAGGAAAGGGATGTATAAGCCAAAAGAAGTCAATAGTGCCAAAACATTTGTGAAACATTGGTTTATAAAAACTGTTTAAACTGGTTTCAGGGAAAAGACTCCAGGAGCATGCTTTCTTAGCAAAAGTGACTGAAGCACAGGGAAACAAAGTCAAGGTGATTTTAATGCCACAGTACCATTGGTTTTACACCCTACATTGTGGATTAAAGCACATACAAGTCTTACAAAGAATCCTCAGAATCTCAGTAGCTGCTAACTGCATCCCTACAACTCACCTGCTCTTATTACCTACAGTAGCCAGAATGAAGTTAGAATGCGCATGCCTAACATGTTAGGACCACACTTCCCCCCCTCCACACACACCCCATAGAAACAGGATTTCCATGTGATCAAACTGCCTTTAAAATGACTTCTTATACTCAGGGATTCTACTATACTTGCTGATTTCCACACGCAAATAAGTAAAACAAAAATATAGTGGTTGGACACGAACTAATTTCAGCTCTAATAATTTTATATAGCTGGAATACTAAAAATCGTTTGCCCAAAGTCTGATTCCAGTTTCTATATGTAATGATCAAGGCCATCTACTCACCACTGTGTGAAAATATTACAATTTGATACTATTTAAGGATGCATATCTATACATGACAAGCAATTAGGGCAACAAACAGATAACAAAATGCGTAATGCTAAGAGAAGATCAACTAGCATAAGAGACTTGGCATCTACTTCTCTTTTGGGAAAGGTATTTCAGACAAAAAGAAAAACCAAAAAAAACAGTCCCAGTCAACCAAACAACACCAAAGTATGACTGTAAGGAAAGGGTAGAAACAGTAGGAAGTGGGAGTGTGGGGGAAGAGAAAATGCAGTGAAAATTAATAAACCGGCATTTCCGTATTATTCTATACTTAACTCATTCCAACACATCTTTTTAAAGGAATGTCATGGTTTAAACCTGGGCTGGCTATTAAACAGATGACAGATGCTCTTTGTTAACCACCTCCCTCCTCCAAAAGGGGGAAAGAGAAAAGGGAGAGAGACTCATGGTTGGAAAAGTTAAACCAGCTTTAACTTAACTACAGTAATAATGTATTATAATAATAGGAAAAATAATAATGAAATATATATATAAATATATACAAAACCAATATAAAGCTCCCCCCGCCCCCTGATGACCAATACGTCACCCGGACGCTACGGGGCACGTCCCAGGGAAGTCCCGGACTTTACTCAGCAGCAGCAGGCAGGAGCTGGATTCAGGAATGCACAGATAGGGATCGAAGGCAGAAGAATCGGACAGAGTCCTCCTCAGACGCCAGCCATAGAAGAAGAGAGAGTGACCCTCCTGATCCCTCAGCTTTATACTGAGTACGACGCGTATGGGATGGAATACTCCCTTTGGTCAGGTTTGGGTCACCTGTCCGACCCGCTCCTCCCCACCGCAGGGTCGCAGGCGTGACCACTTCTCTGCTCTTTCAGTTCCGGCGCACAAGAAAGTCAGCAGAAGCAAGCATCGACCTTGGTTTCCATGGGGATAACTATAAGCAAGAGCCTATCTGCATACCATTGCTACTGATGTTCCAGCACTAACTATAAACATCGAGCCTTATCACTGCTAGAAGCAGCTACTGTCTGGAAAAACATACAGTTAATGTCAGAGTGCAGCTTTTCAGAAGAGACTTAACTAAAAATAAAGTTACTGAAAGAAAATTGGTTCTGTCCTAGCCCAAACCAGGGCAAGGAACTTGCTTTTAAATATTTAACCTCAAAGCAAAGAGTAACAAAAAAAAATTCTTTCCCCATACAAATGAGATCTGATTTTACTGTGACACCTCTTAACATACTTAGCTCCAGACTTTAAAATATTTACATTTTGTGAAGGGAAAAAACCCCAAAACAACAAAACTTTGTTGTCCTGCACAAGTGCAGCATAATTTTGAAAACAGCTTGCAGATGTGCATTGCCAATGTTAATTTGTAAGAATTCAAAGATTACTTTTATTATAAAAGGCATCCAAAGAGATCTTGACAGGCTTGAGGGGTGGGCCCATGCAAATCACGAAGTTCAACAAGACCAAGTGCAAGGTCCTGCACATGGGTCAGGGTAATCCCAAGCACAAATACAGGCTGGGCAGAGAATGGATTGGGAGCAGCCCTGAGGAGAAGGACTTGGGGGTGTTGGTTGATGAGAAGCTCAACATGAGCCGTCAATGAGCGCTCACAGACCAGGAAGCCAATTGTATCCTGTCTGCATCAAAAGAAGCATGACCAGATCGAGGGTGGTGATTCCCCCCTCTGCTCCGCTCTTCTAAGACCCTACCTGCATCCAGCTCTGGGGCCCCCAACATAAGAAGGATATGGACCTGTTGAAGCGAGTCCAGAGGAGGGCTGTGAAGATTATCCGGGGGCTGGCGCACCTCTCCTATGAAGACAGGCTGAGAGAGCTGGGGTTGTTCAGCCTGGAGAAGAGAAGGCTCGGGGAGACCTTACAGCAGCCTCCCACTACCCAAAAGGGGGCCTACAAGAGAGCTAGGGAGGGACTTTTTACAAGGGCATACAGTGATAGGAAGAGTGGTAATGGTTTTAAACTGAAAGAGGGTAGATTTAGATTAGCTATTAGGAAGAAGTTCTTGACTGTGAGGGTGGTGAAACACTGGAACAAGTTGCCCAGTGAAGTTGTGCCTGCCCCCTCCCTGGAAGGGTTCACGGCCAGGTTGGACGGGGCTTTGAGCAACCCGGTCTAGTGGAAGGTCCTCCTCCCCATGGCAGGGGGGTTGGAACTGGATGGTCTTTAAGGTCCCTTCCAACCCAAACTATTCTTTGATTCTACAACTCTATAAATAATACACTATTGTTGTAGAGTGTCAGTATTCTAAACGGTAAACCCTGTGCACAGGCTTTTAGTTCCACACCTACAGCTTTAGTTTTCCACCTGTTTCAAAACAATAATGTTGCACATACGTAAACAGAAAAGGGCATCTACAATGAATAAATAAAACGCAGAACTATTTTTTGTTACACTGCAGATGGAGAGCACTGTAGCTGCACCTGCACTACGACTCTAGACAAGTTTGTTTTGCATTAGTGAACTCTATGAACATGTCTATTCTACACCAAAAAATTCAATCTCAAATTGACTCACATTCTCATAAATACTAATCCTAAAGGCCTAAGACACGTTAAAATTGGAACTCTGTTAAACCTTTGCGACTTTTGAAATATTAAACTATTATCATCAAAAACATATTTTTAGATATATTACATAAATTTTATGCTCTGATGTCCCTTTCCAGAAATGGGCATTCCAGACCTGCACTTCAATAAAAAGGTTTGGACTATAGACCGAACTTTATTCAAATAAAAGGCTGAGACTGAAAACCCAGTGAACCCTTTGGCCTGGAAAAAGCAGCCTTGCTTCTGCAAGTAACATACAGTTTAAACTACTCATTTTTGAGAGTGAGTTCATACATGGCTAACATATCCCTTTCCTTTTAGAACAGAAAGATTACTTGAAATACTCTGTTGGCATTTTCTTCTACATTTATGCACATATTGTTAGTGCCACAGGATTACAATTAAGCTCTGTACCAACAGATCAGGACAAACAAGTCTGATTTCCCTCAGTGTCAATGGACTAATACTTTTTGGCTCTTCTTTTTTAAAAGCTGTCTGTTCAAGCCCTGTTTAACATCGGTATTCTCCACAGATAGAGAATTCACTATACTGTTGATAACCAATATAGGTGTACACACAGTGTTCTTACTATATAATAAATTCAGTCTGAAAATTAACATTAAAAGCCTGTCCCATGCCGTATGAGCACGTAGATAGCAAAAAAATACCCAAAATTTTTCTTTAACAGTGGAGATTATAATTATGTTATATCCTAAAAGAGGATACATTTGCGACAGAAGTCATTAGCGCTAGCCATCACTAGCATGTCTCCCTACAGATGGCAGAAATGCGGTAGTTCTAGCAATCACCTTTGAAGTCTCCACATGGATATTTTGTTTTAGAGTACAACACTTACTCCATGGTCAACACATTCAAACACAAAAAGAGTTTCTACAACTGTATCTGAAAAGTAACTGGTGGAGACTCCTGAACTATGTCAAAAAATTAGCACATCAAAAAGTGGCATCACAAAAACTTCCACTCCTCCCACCCATGAAAATTAAACGGTGTATATATATGTACACACATACACACACATATATATATACATGCATGCTTAAAATCACTGAAGTCAGCACAAAACCACAGCTAACAGTTAGAATTCACTTGACATATTAGCTCATGAGCTTCAGATTTCAAAATAAGAAGTTGATTTAACATAGCACTCAATTACAAAGATCCAATAGAAATGCTTTAAAAGCTTGAAAGAATATGATTATGCACCTCATCTGCTCAAGGGCAAGTATAAACTAAAGGACGCTCATGTAATGAAGGTTAAAATTACAACATGTAATTGATGATTAAAGGAACTTTATGTATATTCAGGTGCTCTGATGTTTTTGAGGTAGAAAGAGGGGAAGGTTATCTTCCACTGAAACGTAAGTCAATCAAGTAAAACTAAGAATATCAGATACAAAGATAAATCACACTTGGATATTACTGTTTTGAGATTATATTTCTAAAATATTTTTTCAAGATTTTTTGTTTGGCTGCAGGGTTTTGGTTGGTTGGTTGGTTTTTTTTAATAGAAACGGCTTGACTCAGAATGGATGAATCTTACAAACAATGCGTTAGCCTCTTTCAAGCAGGAAAGAGGTGTAGAAGACACATCCTGGAATTTAATTTAATATCAGTAATATTGCCAGTTAATGTCCACATTCAGTAAGTTCGTAAGTTAAAATATGGAGCAGGTAACTAAGATTTGATGCAAATTAATTCCAACTTGCCAAATATATTAGCTTTGACAAGGCCAAAACTCTTACAGGAAACAAAGTCATTCCCTTTTAAGGACATCCACACCAAGGCAACAAAAGATTTGCCAGAATTATAAAAACTTCATCTTATGTAACTCTTAAAATATATGACAAATTTTCTAAACCTACCACTTGACAAGAACTATGTATTATGATTATTTAATAAGGGTTTGGGCTTTTGTTATCCCCGTCAACTGAAATGAATCATTTTATGAAAGCACACAGCCTACCAGTTTAAAAGTACAGAATACAATAGACAAAGGGGGAAGTTTTCAATTACCAGTATGAAATTTCAAAGCAAACAGACTCCTCCAAATACATACATTGCATGCTGCAGAAATCCCCAGCAACAGAAGCAGAACCAGAGATTATCAAATTTAAAGAACAAATGACAATGATCTTGTCATTCCCAATCTCACACAAAAGAGAACATGATCATGATTTAATTCTTTTTAACTGTACTGGGTTGGGTTTTTTCACCAACCTTAAAATATCAACGTAGCTCTTATTCAATTCAAAGTCTCGGCTCCTTTCTTTTTTTTCCCTTCATAATCCTTGCTCTGCTGAATTTAATTGCCTTGACAATGCCAGAACGCTGCCTGATCCTAATAGGTCAGCATTGATCACCCTAAACCAATTGATTCCTTCATTACTGAGAAAATGAAGTAAAGAGAAAAGGCAGGTGTGCTCTTGCACAGTCAGCTGGACTTCAGCTTCTCTTGCCCTTCTTCTCCCTCATTAACTAGCAACCAATCGATCAGGAACCTGCTCAGAACCCACAAAAACTATTCATCACTTCTGACGTGGAATGGTTTTAACAGGTCACTAAAGTAAAGTATATTTGAGGTATCTATCTTTAGAGCCCTTAGAGCTCATACGGTTTTTAAATGTCCAAGAGAAAGGAAAATCAAAACGTTACGCTCCTATATAGTTCTAGTCTAAATCTCA
Source organism: Steatornis caripensis (assembly GCA_013398225.1). NCBI lineage: Eukaryota > Metazoa > Chordata > Aves > Caprimulgiformes > Steatornithidae > Steatornis > Steatornis caripensis. The sequence continues at coordinate 204,006 of VZSC01010946.1, forward strand.
AATCCAAAATAAAATCTCTGTTAGTTATTTGCCCAAGACAAGAATCTGTGGTGTAGGGCATCTGATTTTAAATGTTCTTTATTGTGAAGAACTTTGATGGATAGAGAGGAAGCCCACAGCTGGCCCCACTCCTCACTCTTTCTCGTCTGTACTTCCATGGCCTTTAGTTGAAGGAATTCAACATGCCAGCGAATGTATATCCTAAAGCTTTACTCATTGTGTCTATCTCCACCTTTTAAAATATTTGAACACTGCTTGTATTTCCAACTATTTCACATCACTTTTTCCTAACAGTCCCTTTCCTATGAACCTCCTCACTTTTGCCATACAATTGCAACAGAACCCCTTTACCTCATTTGTCAAAAAATACTAACTGTTCAAATCACTCTTAACAATTACTCTTCTTGAAAAGTTTCCTGTACTGATTAGCTCTTATTCTAGTCAGTTACTCATGTGGTTTCTTCTCTTTCTCCCATTGTAAACTGCAGAATATGCCTTGTCATTATGCTTTGTTCACTAAAACGGGTTTGTAATTACATATTACTATCAGTTCAAAATACTGCCACCAAGGTGATTCAGGAGAAGAAATCAAAGAGTTACTGTAATAAGTACATAAGTGGGAGCAAGATGTTAGAAAGGGGGAAAAAAACCAACGAAAACACCTCAAGAAGAAAACTAAACGGAGCACAAGGGAGCAAGAAACAAACAAAGGGAAGCTGCAGCAGACAACAAACAAACTGGGTGAAGAAACAAAGGAGAGTGGCACCACTTTGATTAGGAAAAAGAAAATTCCAATGAAAGATATTGCATAAAAATTTAACTTACTTCTACTAAAAGAACTGAAAAGAGAAAATGAGAACAAGCATGTCACTTCATGGTATACTGAATGAGAGGAAAAATTTTAGAAGGCAGCAAAACATAGAGGTGTAATCCTTTTATTTGCAAATTAACATAAGAGCCATTTCTCTCCCAGTTATGTCTATCATCTCACAAATTAAAAGAAAAGGTTTAGATTATTATTTTGAACAAATCCACGGAAATGAATCAACTGAATCCATAGAACATCATAAGGAAAACCAGGTGTTTCATCTGTGTTCTTTGCAACAGAAAGATTATATGACCAGAGAAACTTACTTTAGCTGGGAAAAATTTTATCCATTATATCCTGTTCATCCCAGAAGACTGTAACAATTGTTAACTATACAGTAAACTGGAATCAGCAACGACAAATAAATTAACTAATTCTTTTGCTAAATGTTTCCTCCCCTATGGTAACACACAGAATCAACTTGCTTTCTGCTGTTGTTTTTCACACTCTTTCGCCACCCTCCCCCCTGCTCTTTTTAAACCTTCAAAGCAATTGTCTAGTGTATCAGTCAAAGGCCATGATTTCTGAAAAGATGATATCGCTATTCAGGAACGCAGTCTCCTGTGAAGCAAATCAATTTACCAATACAGTATACTATATAAAGGGCTATTCACATGACCTATGTTAGCAATTTGGATTCTACCTGGGCTCTAGAGGACGATTCAAGTTCCCCAAGTCAGGCTGGGTTATCCTTTGTCATTGAATTGCAGACACACATTCATGGGGAGGTATCTAACTTGGACAGAAACTGGATGATTACACCTGCTGTGACTATTCGGCAACATATAAATAGTCATATAGATATCAAAAGAGAAATAGGAACATGCTAAACAACCATTTTAAAGACTGTACGATGAGGGAACTTAACTGATCTTTCCCACAAACAGTCAGAAATTATCTTCTGATGGTAAAAATACATTTCAATAGATTTGTGACCAAAAAAAATTAAAATTTTGAGATACAATTGCATTTGGCATTTTAAAAATCAGTTAAATCAAAGGTTCCCAAATTCTTTGGACAATATGATAGAGGCAATCCTCCAAGTCTCTCAGACCTTTGTGTGTTGGGTCTGTGTGGCGGGGCTTTGGTAGCACGGGCAGGGGCTACACGGGCGGG
>VZSC01010946.1:206888-219603 GCA_013398225.1 Steatornis caripensis
GCACCCTGCTCTAGGGGCACCTGCCTTAGCAGGTGGGTTGGACTGGGGGATCTCCAGAGAGGCCTTCCGACCCCTACCATTCTGTGATTCTGTGATCTCCTTACCCTACTCTGGTTTTGATTAATGACCGATTAAATTTAATTTTTTCCCCAAGTTAAGTCTGGTTTTTGTCCGTGACCACAACCCTGCCCGTGTCTCGACCCACCAGGTTTCATTACATTTTCTCCTCATCCCATCAGGGAGGGAGAAGGGAGCAAGTGGCTGTGGGGGGCTTTGCTGACATCTGGGCTTAAACCATGACATCTGGATTCTCTGTCAACTTACTAAAAAAATTATGAGTATCAGAATAAAAGAAGTCTGTTTTTATACTGCTGTGTGTCACAGACTTAATTGGTTTTGACACATGTAACTCCAAATTAGCTTTATCCAAAACTGGGGTATTTATAAACCCTTTTGCTGTCTCTGTCTGACCTGTTTCTTAAGAGAGATCCCGTGATGTCTGATAATATTTAGGTCTTTTTCCAGTAAAGGCATTATCAGAATCTCTTTTCTATATTTGGTGTCTGTCAGCACAGACTTCATTTCTTTACGGAATCAGGTACATACACTATAAAAGAAATGTGCTTCACCATACTATGTCCTCACAAACAGTAATCAATAAACCATAGTTTATATACCACGGAGCCATGTTATGCCATGAATCACTTCCAACTCATGATACATGTGCTGACAACCAGCATGCAGAAGAAACATCAGCTTTTAAGAAACAATACTATACTGATTCTATGGTCATCATGCTGCTTTTACTTAACTACCAATTGAGTCGCACATAAACGAGAAATGACAGCCAGAACTCACAGAAAAAAAGGCTTAAAAGATAGTTTAAGATGTCATTTAGTACATCCCTCCTCTCACACTGCCACAAAGAAAGATCAAACCACATTTACTACACTGCAGGCAGATAAATATCTAACCCTTGTTAAAATTCTCCACTTAACGAAGCTTTCACAGCCCTCACAGACAATCTGTAGTCACCCAGTGTGACTTCTTGTTGCTACAATTTATGCCTATTACTTCTTGTCTTATTCCTTATGAAGATGAAGAATATATTCATCTCTTGTTTTGTATTAGTTTTTTACTTCTTTGGAGGACTTTCATGCCTCCCCTCAGACGTCTCTTCTCTAAACCAGCTGGTTGCAAGTTTGTCTGTCTTCTCTTGTAGGTCAAATTATGCTGATTCTTGGTGTTCCCTTCTAGACTCTTCCCACACTTCTTGAAGTATGAAATGGTGATTTTCTCCAGGGTCCTTAATTAGCAGTTCAGATATGACTGAACTGAATGAATGATGTTGATTCATATTACAAGCTGTATTCCTGTTCATACATTCAAATACTATTTTTTGCAACAGCTGATACTGCAGTCCCACGTCTAGCTTAGGATTCACCAAAAATTGGAGATCCTTCTAGTGCTCTAGTGCTATTTAGTCATTTGCTTCTCACCCTCAGTCTTTAAATCATATTTTCCTGCACAAGTACAAATTCTTGCACTTGTTCTTAGGAAACTGCATTCTATTTATTGCACGCTCCGTCTTCAGTTTGTCAAGATCCTTTTTAGTTCTAATTTTGTTCTTTCACGTAACTGCATCTCCTCTCACTTTCATGCTACCCTCAAAATTAAGAAAATATGGTGGGGTTTTTTACCATTCAAAGCATTACGCATATACTGAGTAGTATGAAACACAAGAAAGGTCCCATAAAAATCCCTCCTCTTCTATCTTTCCATCTTCATATGACTACAACAGGTGCTGCTCCAGTTTTATATCCACTTTACTGTATTTTCATTTAGACCACGTTCCCCTTGCTTGCATGCTGAAATACCACATTAGCGTCAAAAGCTTTTCTGAAGACAAAATGTAACATGTACTGATTTATTTCTTGTCCATGCCCTGCTTTTCTGCCTCAGAAGAAAACTAAATTGACTATCTGTTTTTGACAAATCCAGTTTAGCTGACAGTAATTTCTTTATCTTCTAGTGCCTGCAGCCAATTTGGTTCAATTACTTGCTCCAATATGTTTCTGGAAACTGAAGTTGTGCTGTATGACACAATTCCTCAGCTCCCTCTTTTTGCTCCTTTTAAAAAAGGGAAAAGAACTTGGTGCCCATTACCTATGTTCCATGAGTTCATAAAATCAATAACTTTTTCAAGCCAATGAGTATCAGTTACAACTACTAGTTCAAAAGCTGTTTTCTGGGGATTAGAAAACAACTTACATATTTATATAGATATGAGAATAAGAACACAAGTACTAGCAGAACAACTTTATTTCGGGTTCTACAATTACTAATTGATAACTGCAACTATTACTGCCAAGAAATTGGGGGCTTAGATATTGCAAATTTTCAAGAACAATATCTGATAGTTTAAGTTTAGCTTGTTAGTCATATTTCCCAATTTGTATACAATTTCATGAATTACAGAACGAGTACTTCCACTTCCCTAACAAGATTATTGCTCCTTACAGCTTCATGGTGGAATAAATATGGAATTTTGGAACTAACTTTTGCACATCAAGAAATTATGTGTAGTATAAAAGTAAACACACTTCAAAATGGAAGAGGAAAATTATGCCTTACTACATAATCTTCTCTAAGAGGTGTAAATCAAGAGCATATACAAAAAGAGGTAAACATAGTGACAACACCTTTTTATCTTTTTTTTTTTTTTAAGTCATTTGAAAAGACTCAGTTTTAAAGAAAGCCTTTCTGTGAGAATATTCAGCTCTAGTGGCAACAAGCAAACATAAGCCATAGATGCCAACAGCTCTGTTCTCTAATTTAATATGATGCAATAGCGTCCTTAATGATACATCACTGAGGGCCTTTCAGAGACTGCCTCTGGAAAGCAGAGGAGGCGGGGAGGGGGAAAGACCTTAAGTGAGAGGTTGTCGTATTCTCATCTAACTTTCCTACAGAAAAATATGTACATACCTTTCTTCTCCTTCTCCCTCTCTGCTAACTGAAAGATGTAAGTCTCCCTGCTTTTTACACTACGAAAAAAACCAACAAGATGAAACCCCACAGCTTTTTGGCTTCTTGAGAAGATTCCACTCAAGAAAAAAACCTCTGCAGGTGAGAGCTCATGTTAGCAGAAAAGCACAGAAACCACTGTTCAACACGCACCACGACAGATGTTTTATACCTCTGAAAAACAAGCCCACCTTGTTTTTAATACAATGACTGAAAGTACTAAAAATGTGATACCTGATCTGCTGGCATCTGCAAAGTGTCCCTAAGGATTATCCATTGTTTTCTACCAAAACCTTTATTTGAGTGCTATAGAAAACTGTCTTTCAAAGTCTGTCTCATCATACCGTATATGGAGGTTAAAATAAATTAAAAAATTAAGAGGGAAACTATTTAAAAAGAAAATTTTTTTCTAAATGTAAATTGGGTGGTGGAAGGCATAACAAACCAAAGGAATGTAATTAGTTCTGTCTTGTTGTTCCACTGCACACACAAAAAAAAAAGTTGAAGTAGAATGATGTGGAGTTTGTTTTTCTTCATTTAAAATCACTGTTTTATACCATGGCTAAACGGGAAGCAAAGAGGGATAATCTATTGCATTTGTTTGTTTCACACAAATACACTTGCATGTTATTTATACTATTGTTTCAAAATTCAGGGGCCTAAGGTAAGCGAGTAAACAGAAATTCAGCTGTGTCAATAACAACTCCTTACATACTTCGCAAGAGAGAGCTGAGAGCTGCCTTCCCACTTTAAAAAAAAACCTGTAAAAAATATTTAAAAACAATCACTTCAGTAACACCAGCCTGTGGTGTTGGTAACAGTGCATGTTGGCATTCTTCGATTATATAGATGCAGTAATCTTTCAGTAAAAGAACAAAACTCAGAAACCTGCGAGACAAATTCTTATCCTAGTATTCCTGAAAATCTATACTTTGATTTGGAGAGATACTTAAAATCCTCATGGGGCAGCTGAAGTTACTGCCCCGCAACCACAAGTTATAGGCTGTTCATATGAAGCCATTTTCCTCTGCATCACAAAGCACACAGTATACAGCACTGCATCTGAGTAGAGACACCCACGCTCTACCAAGGGAAGCAGTAAATAAAAAAAATGATCAGTAGTTAGATAAGGAGATCATAATGTACATACCTTTGTTATAATGTGTAAAGAAAGAAAAGCTATGGTTGCTCCTGTAGACATACTACGTGTTTCCTAACAAGAATAGCCTCACAAAAAACAAGAGGCTAGATGAAATCCACTCAGACACCTCAGAAAAAAGCTGAGTTCTTTAGTTAGTTCGATTTTCAAAATTATTATATCATCCTTTGATGATCATGACCAGGGAACAGAAGAATGAACAGTATTCCACAAGACAGATTAATTATCCGCTCTTCCTTTCTTAAAGCTGTTATTTTGCATTCCATTTTCCTCCACACGATACAAAAAACTTAAACCAACAGAACATACCATGATTTTAAAATACTATTTCAAAAAATGTCAGTCTGAAAAAATGCAATGTAAAAATAGACAAAGTTAGAACTGTGGGGAAATTTCTATCTTCTGATACGATGACCTCTAAGACACCTCAAGTTTTCCTCTTAGTACTGAGTGATAGGCCTGCCACAGAGACATTGCTTGGATGTTTTTTTTTTTTGGAGCTATTCCAGCCCTCCTAATGAGGAAGGGATGTTAAGTGAGAGACAGTAACAGACCGAAAATGTAAGTTTTCAAAGATGACAGGAGGAAGAGCAGTAGTTTTCTATTCCACTCAAATGAAGTGCATCACCTCAAATTTCGTCAAATCTTGTCTATAAATGAAATTATGTATCAGAAAAATAACCTAATACTAAATGTTTTATCTCATATTTCTAATCGCACTACAGCAAACCATCATTTAGATAAATCAAGAAGGATCTAGTCTATGATTTAATTATATGGAATACCAACTTATCTATACACATTTTGCTCTCCAATTACTCTTCCAGTAACTTGGAGAACGTGGTCAAGAAGGATCAGGAAATCTCCCAGCCAAAACTTTAACAAGCATGGAAACAAGTATTTCTAACCAGGAAACAAAACATGAATCTAATCTTTGGAAACCAGTGTTCACTTTATTGGAAGAGATGTAGTATCCTTACTACAAAGGAAAGACATTTTCTTTAAGTAGTTATAAAATATATACCTTTTCCAGCATTAAAAAAAAAATAAGAAAGGATATCAGTATTTTTTTTATTACACTCATTACCATTTTATTTTTTAGGCAATCACCCCTTACTTGAAAATTTTGCTTGTAGCAGCTATTTGCTGTTTCTAATTTAAAGGCACCTATTGTATCTCAAGATTCCAAACATATACACTATAATCAGAAGCAGCAATATATACTGCACCCAGAAACACACCACAGCATAAAATGATCAACAGATATTCTGGGGCCTAGTCCAGACAGCAGTCACACTGCTAAAGAACAACTGTTTGCAAAACCTGTCCCAAAACCCAATACTACTACTGGATCAAGAACCACGCTGAATAATGTTATTGCTAAAAGAATGACACAAATTTGATTTTAAACAAAAGAAATGAAGTAAAATATTAAAACTCAGAAGTACTACTCAACTCTCAGTAACTTCTGTTTCTCCTCTTCCTCCAAGCAGATTAGCCATACTACAGACTGAAACACTACTAACGCACTTCTATGTGCAGCATATTGGGTCTAACACTGTTTGCTCAGCTCAGGTACCCCATCACATAAGTGTTACTATACTGTTTGCATATAGTTGTGTCTCCCTTATATTGACTCCCAAACAGAAGTCCCAAACCCAGTTCTCCACTCCAGTGTCTCAGCATTGCAAGTCTAGAATTGTGACCAGGAGAAACTACGGTGTGGGAAGAGCAGTACTTCCACACGGACTTCACTCAAGCCCATGAAGACTGTTCAGCGCACATCCTGGCTAACTTCTGCTCAACCATTCCCATCCAAGTTTATTATACTGGAACAACCACAACACTGGTCTTACAAACAAAGTAAAACAGCAAAAGGAAAGCTACTGCACAGCTGGCGTGGGCATTGCTCTCTTACCTGGTCCAGAGTGGGAAGGAACAGAGGGCAGAGGCTTCCACGCAGGTGTACAGGAAGCAAACTAAGCCTGTACAGGGGCGGAGATGGTGCTAATAACCCACTCTACCTCTGAGTAGCACTCAAATACACATCTTGGAGATGTCTCCATTGAACTTTTCAGCAAAAGATTAAAAACCAGGCACTAAAGAATGTTATCTGTGGTATTACTGCTGCTCCCCCATTTCCTAATTGATAAGCCAAGATAAAGGTATATTTGAACTCCCAAAGCAAAAACCAATGTCTCTCTCTCTCTACTAGTGTACTTTACTTCACTGTAAAAAATAAAGTCTGCACGCTGTTAAACGTAATGTCTTTGTTTTGTCAATAGGCTCTTCAAACTGTAAAGGTACAGCAACAGGTTTCTAGTTTCAAGGTTTTTATCTTCCTTCATTTCAGACAGACTGACAATAAATTTTAGTACTAGAATTTCAAAGACTGAAAATAGCCATATCACATTGAGGAATTTATGGGATCTATTTTTCATGTCATCACGGAGAAGAATGCTGAAATGAAAGTCAAGACATTGTTCCATAGTTAATTTTCACCCTGGGATCATACTTTCTTTTGCAGGAAATCTCTTCACTATGAATTCAACAAAAACAGCAACACGAATCTACTTATTATTTTGCTAATAGTTAATTCTCTATTTTTAATACATACATATATATTTTTCTGCCAGTAGCTTGCTGTTTCCCTGTGAAATAAAGTATAGCTCTTGCCTCTGAGCACAGTTTACCAGCTGAAAATTCAGCCCACAGAGTTAAAATGCAAATGACTGTTTAGACTGAAGTCATCGAACTCAGACATTCAATTCACTCTGGACATTACTGAAGGTTCCCAATCATCAAAGCTTCAGTGACCCCAACTTCTTTGCTGACTTTAATTAACAACAACAAAAAAAGACAACAAAAAAGAGCTAACATTACACAAATTATAAAAATAAAAAGTGTTGTGAAAAGTCAGCTGTAACTTGTTCTTTTTTCTACTTCACCGACATTTTTGTTTCATGGATGAACAAGAGATGGCAATCCAAGAAACACTTCCAATTTTCAAAAAAACACGTTTTTCCTTCCAAAGTCAGTGTTAGCTCCTTTTCACTTAATGTTTTCACAAGCAAAACATACAAAATACGCCAAGTAAAGCACATTTGGAAATAAAAATTACTGAACAAAAAATTAGCACCTGAAAGTCATTTTCATGTAAGCTGCTTTACAGTAAGAATCTTCAAGAATACTAGATCTGTAGCTCTGACACTTTGTCATTTCCAGTAACATCAAGAATTTCACTTTTAAAAAAGTATTTGAAGTCCACAAAATGAGAATTAGTTATATTTATTTTACCATTCTATTGTGTATATTTCTAAGACTTTCTCTGCTGCTGCTCCCATCACCTTCAAAGGGTGGTAAGAAAAGACATCAGCAGCAGATTCAGTATTGTTTTGCTACTTACAATACGGCCCTTTTGTTCATAACACAGACTCTGGTTTTGATAATGATAAGAGACCACGTAACAATTTATCTGTTCAACCTTTGCCTATCTCAAAGATTAATCTATTCTGCCCACCACAATACTATCTTACTGGTAATATGGATGCAAGAATAAAATCAGAGCTAACAAAACTCATTCTGCAGCTTCCAGTCAGGGTACTTCATCTCCACAAATACCATTTCCAATTAGTGTATTTTTTTCCTGAGATGGTAGCAAAGCAGCATGTGGGCAGCCAAATTTTTCCAATCAAACTTGTCCTTCAGTATTAAGTCACTTGATACATTTAATGCACTTCCAGACCCACAAAACATGGTTTCCAAATTCCTTCAATGGCATGTTATCATTCCAACTTTCAATAGGCTTATTTTATCTCCAAGAGATAAGGACCCACAGCAATCACCTCAAACACGTCACTGTCCTTATCATACTGTCCTCAGTTGAGGGTTAATTTTGGTGATGACATAAAGACGATGCTGTAACAGCCTCAGAAACTATTAACTTAACAGAAATGGCAATAACTCAAATACATTGGCCTCTCAGAAGAAGATAAAGGTTAAAAACCAAGATGCAAAGAACACACCAGCATCACTACCAGACTCAGAAGTAAGACAACTACAAAGCTCGGGCAAGTGTAAATGCCTAACTTTGAAAACATATTTAAATCGGTTTTATTTTTAAGCTAACATGGGTACCTTCTGGCAAAAGATAGACACAAAGCCTATTTTCAATTAAATTCCCTATTCAACATATTGTTTCTGAACCAGGAATATCACATGAAAAGAATATTTTTTATAGAATACATTTGATTCTGAAGGTATCAGCGCCAATCAAAAACGTAAAAGAAAACCCTTAAAATCTTTCAGAAAAAAGGCAAGACTTTGTCAAATAGGTTTCTCTTTCTCTGAAGGAATGGGATACTCCCACAGATACAGCAATAGTCTGCAACAGACAAAATAAATCCCAAATTCACTACATCACATATTATTCTATACATATTTGCATTTCTGCTCTTTTAATGTCAGCTCTATAATAAACCAAACTCTTACTATTCGAACTGTAAAGCTTAAAAATGTGTTGAAAAATACATCATTATTCACAGTGCTCACAAAAATTTCCAATGAAAAATAGTTCTATGAAACTGTACAGGAGAAGTTTCCCATTTACGAGGACTTCAGGAAAATTAAAATCAATCTTCTGAAAGGGAACGGAGTATCCTTTGTTTGCGATCACATTAGCCCGACCAGCACAATAATACTTAAGAACAAATCTTTTCTATAGCCATGTTGGTATACAGAAAAACTAAACCCAAAAAGCACCTCCGACCAACATGTCTATACCAGAGAAAAACTGTAGAACGGGTGTAACTGCACCAGCAAATTTTTGTTATGTAATCAGTATAATATATAGCAGGAAAACAACACTTCCTTTACAAAGGTTTGACGGTGGTATATTTATATTGCAAACTGCTGAAGACCCAAACAAGCCACTAAAATTTACTTGTGGGGTTAAGAAAGAATAATTGAAGACTACTTGATTTCTGCATGACAGAAACATCATAGTGATTTAAGATCCTTAACTACTACATACCACTCTCTCACAGTTATGCTGCTTCACTCTGCAGTCCTCCTGGGCCATTCCCACGTCTGTGCAGCCTGAGCAGGAGCCTTTTACACCTCTCAAAGATTATTTTACTATACCACATCCCACAAAGAATACTGTGTTACAGAATACAAAACCTGTGCCAGAAAGAGAAAATGCTGCTTACAAGATACACACTACAGCAGACTGGTACTGCCGAATTTCTACTAGAAAAAAGAAAAAAAAAAAAAAAAGCATAGAAATTTGGCCAGATTCCTGAAAGCAAACGTTTTCTTTCCCTGTTACATTTAATAGTAATAGCTACCCATCACTTAATTCAAATTCTGACAATTTTCTAGCGGACCTACACTTTCTTTTTCCTCTTCTCTTGCACAAAAGTGTTGGCAATAGTGGAACCTTCTATTTCTGATATACTGCTCCTATTTGCCTGTCATTCATGTTGAGACTTAAATAATGAAGACTACAGATATTAGCGATGTTATGTCATTGTATTTTCAGTTCCTTCTGGCTCAACAGATGCACAGTGGGCTCTTCCAATATGTCATGTTTTCTGAAAGTTAGCTTAAGCCATGACAAACTATCAGTTAGTATCTTTATTGTGCAAGTGTGTATAGGTGTGGTCTAAAGCTGTGAAAAAGTAACTTCTGTTATCCTTAGTACTACCTTAGTCTGCAAATAAAGGTAAACAGAAGCGTTAAATCTCTGCATTGTGAAAAATTCCTGAAAGTCCTGCATCCTTACCTGAAAGATTCCTGCGCATCTGATCCCACATACCTCAGCATATTCAGCTAAAACTCTTCCCTATGTTCCATGTCCCAAGGGCTACATACACCCCAATTCCCTACACCTGCCCCACTGAGTTACTCATTCACCTTCTTCCATGGAGCCTCAAGTGCTACCACTTCTTCTCAATGCCCCTCTTCTTCTTAAGGCACACGATCCATTTAATTTGCTTTAACCATTTGCTTCTATGCTAAGACAGGTAATGCAGTACTCTAAAGGGCAGAGCTCTGAGTTCATTCCCATCTATTCCCCTGCATTTACTGATGTTTATTCATCTCTAGAAACAGGAGCAGACTGTGTGTGTCTACACATATACATGTAACTTAGGCTCTCGTATAAGCTGGATGGTAGGAATGTTATTAACCATCGCCCATACATTAGCTGTTGTTTTAACTTGTGTACAAATGTTCACAGAAAAATCCAAGATGGAAATATGAGTGACTCAAAATCAAAAAAAACCTCCAGTAGCATAGCCAAAGCTAAGTTAATATTAGTATCAAACTGTGCCAGTATGGTTCTCCCTCACTTCTTTCACTTTTTAAAAGCCTTTATAGTTCTGAAAAACTGCAGCTCAACAAGACCAGCTAAAATGTCAGTGAGCAACAATTTGAAATCCACAGTGAAAAGACATTAAAGCAACATTTAGTTATATGATTCATTGCTGTTGCTTCAATATGCAATGAACAAGACAGTAAATTGGAAAACATGTCTACAATTTGTTCTGCTACTTTTTTTAGAGAAGCTTTACAACAAGAAGAAAAAAGTTACACCTTTTAGTCCTACTGAAACTTGCAAAACATTTACAGCGGGGTTTTATCCCTTTTACTAAATGCCTTATTGGGTAAAAAGACAATTACACATCAGTTGTAGGGTTTAGAAACTTATATGGCATCTGCATAAAATAAAATACCTAACAAAATACCCTAAATACTAACAAAATGTTTAAATTGTAGTTTTAACTGAATGCAGTCTGCACTATTTAGTTTAGAATCCTCTTAGTTACAGTAACTAATTCCCTTTATACATACTCTTAATCTCATTTATCCAAATATTCCATAAAGCTTTGGGGAGTCTTAACATTAGACATACACACATGCACAAAAATCTGTAAATATCACATTCTCAACTATGCTTTCATTTCAACATAATTTAAAAATTGAATAGTCTTTAAAAACCTGTTGAGAGTCTAACGCATTTAATGCTACAAAATGCAAGATTTTTCCCTAGCTAGAAGGGATAATTTGATGCTTGCAGTGCGATTTTGAGCCTGCTAGGTTAGCTAAGTTTATCCCAAGAAGAGGGCCATTCATTTGTCAAAATGTGATGTACGCTCCCTGGCTCCTCACAGTAAAATATAATACAAGTCAGCAAATGATGTATGCATACAGTTGGAGCTGAGACATTCAGGCTAGTATATTAAAAAAGTGCAAGACTGACTGCAGGGCACCTGCTCCATTACTGCTGAGGACGAAAGCACAGAGTAAAAGAGGAATAAGATTAAAGGAAATAATAGAGGAAGGTTGCATGATTCAGGCATCTGAATGCTGCACTGTTGAAGTCGGCACAACCCTTTCAAGGGCTGCAGAGTTCTGACATGATACCCAAAAACTCAGGTAAAGCAGGGGTTTCTCAAATGTCCATCAAGTGCTCCCCAATATTTGAAGCTTGTGGCTTCACTTTACATTCAGAATTCTAAACGGAGATTATGAGAAGTTGGGCGAAGAACATGAAATGGCAACTACAGCAAATGAAATACTGTATTATAAATTTAAGGAGCCAAAGTAAGGTTATAAATACTACGTTGACTTTGGCATTTCTGAACATTCAATTACTGGATTTGCAACTTTGCAGAGAAAATTTACACCAAAAATTCAACAGTAATTTCTGAATTTTAAAGCCAATACGCCAGTCTATCATATGGCATAATACTATCATCCACGCAGGTGACAACAACATACACATTCATCGTGCAGACTCGTTAAGTAACAGCAGCTAAGAACAGGAGCACGGGTGAATGAGACACTCAGCAAATTTCCCAGACATTTGCTGCCAACAGAGGAATGCCAACATTCAAGAATTTCTAGTGCTATTTTTAAATCAACTGGGTGAGGGAGACAGCTAATCAGTCAGTCACCTACCTCCTGGAACTACACCTCCCCAACCTTTTCCAAACCAGCACCTTACTCTGTTATTAAAGTTCAAGACATCTGAAGGTGCCGTTAGTTACAAATAGAAATGTGACACAATTAGCAGTTCTGGTTTTGATTTTCCTGTTGCTTCATTTACTTATGGTCACAGACATTTCAGACTTGGAAAGGTGAGGTTTGTTAGTTTGTTTGGGTTTGCCTTGTGGTAAAAATCCTCCTGTATTTTAAATAAATATACAAGCTTGGGAGGGCATAATCAAGATATTTACTATGAAACCAATTAAGAATAAGATTGAATAAGAATAAGATATTTACTATGAAACCAATTAAGAATAAGATTGTCCTGGTTTGGGCCAGGACAGAACCAATTTTCTTTTAGTAACTTTGCTTTTTAGTTAAGTCTCTTCTGAAAAGCTGCACCCTCTGAAAAATTAACAGCATGTTTTTCCAGACAGTAGCTGCTTCTAGCAGTGATAAGGCTCGGTGTTTATAGTTAGTGCTGGAACATCAGTAGCAAGGTAGGTATAAGATAGGTATGCAGTAGCAATGGTATGC
>VZSC01010946.1:221017-238461 GCA_013398225.1 Steatornis caripensis
CAGGGAGGGAGGGGGTTAACAAACAGCGTCTGTCATTCGCTTAATACGTCAGCCCAGCTTTAAACCGTGACAAAGATATATATTAATGTTGCTAATGTCAAACTGCAAAATAAAGGTAGAAGAATACTACCATGACTGAAATACAAAGATCTGAACTTCACACTTAACATACTGGTATTTTAACTCATTATATCTGCCCATTCTGTTATTAGGCTTACGAATTAATAATAATCAAAATGAAACAGTGGATGATAATAAACTTTAGGATCAATTGTATTAAAAAGTGCACCTTTATCCAAAGCTTCATTCAAAATCAAAAGATGAAGTCAGAACAGTTGAAAGGTAAAATATTTTAAGACAACTAAAAATTATATACAGTGCATTTGTTCACACCACCAATACAAGATATAATGATTTCTAGAAACCTTAACAAAATATCCATTTAAATTATATTGATTAGAAGAGGCAAAATCCTAAGTGCTGTTCACACATCAATGCATATTCTGACCTCTACGTGACGACAGAGAAAACCCTATCAGTAGACTACTGCACAGCTAAACACAGTGTATAATTTTTGTGTTACCTCCTGAGACATAATTTTCAACCCACCACTCAGAAACAGGCTATTGCCTGGCTCATCAGATTGTTCTGCAAAGGCAGGTACAAAGCCTTGTGGTCAAATATCTCATTCCTCACAGTTTTGCCAAAAAAGCAAAGAAAGGGAGGGCAAAACCAGATCACCACAGCAAAGTGCTACAGTTTAACAGCATTTTGATTGGACAGGTTTGTTCCTATAAACAAAATTTTTGGGAAAATGCATTTCCAAAGCCTTTCTGCCGTCCCTTCCCCTCTATCATCCATGAAAAAATGTCAACACATGCTGGGAAAAAGACTATAGATCCTCTAGTGCTGTAATGTTTTGAGATGAACAAGAAGTCATGCAACTATTATTTAGGGCATCAGTCACAACAACAAAAACCACGAGGGAAGGGAGATAAAGAAAGAGAAGTAAGTTTCAGGTTGAACGAAGTAACACATAGTAAGCAAAATTTCCCTTGCTCGCTCAAGTCACAAGAATCTAAAATGTTTTCCTATTTCAGGGGGTTCAAGGATGCAATATACAACCTAAGGACCAGCACTTCTAGTATATCTAGAGAAAAATTCCATTTTGACTGACTTCTCACAGAAACTATCTCCATCACATTATGCACTAAGTGACTCAATTGTTCTCTTGGCAGCGTATGCACAATGTTAACCCTCACACTTTTATGCAAGCATATGAATGCACCTACCATCATGCCCACTCAGAATACAGTTATG
This sequence comes from Steatornis caripensis, assembly GCA_013398225.1. NCBI lineage: Eukaryota > Metazoa > Chordata > Aves > Caprimulgiformes > Steatornithidae > Steatornis > Steatornis caripensis. The sequence goes on from VZSC01010946.1 coordinate 222,338, forward strand.
CTGTTGTCACAAAGCAGGCTCGTGAGACAAACCTGGTCTATAGAAAGCAAAAGCAGTCACACTTCATTTACAAACAGCACAGCAAATGTAAAAACAGATGACCAGGATGGAAGCACCCATGACTTGCGTATCCTGAATGCTTCAGAAGCTTGCCCTAGAAAAAAAAATTTTTTTACTGCAATTCTTATGAAGTCATATTGTACTGCAAGGTAAGAAAGCAGATAAATAAGGAAGACAGTATGGTTAATGAAAAGTCCTTCATCAGCTTCTCAACCTACAATACTACATGGAAGCTAATCAGCAGAATCGCTAATTTCTTAAAAAACAAACTAAAAAGGGCTCTAATGGTAGGCTCTCAGGCAGTTAGACCCATGAAACTGGTCCAGGGAAAACATCTTTTAGAGGCCCCTTCCAACCCCTACCATTCTGTGATTCCTGCCCTTTTTGAAGATTGGAGTGACATTGGCTTTCCTCCAATCCTCAGGCACCGCTCCTGTTCTCCACGATTTTTCAAAGATGATGGAGAGTGTCTTGGCAGTAACATCTGCCAGCTCCCTCAGCACTCGTGGGTGCATCCTGTCAGGACCCATCGATTTGTGGGTGTCCAGTTTGCCTAAGCGGTCTCTGACCCAATCCTCCTCGACCATGGGGAAGTCTCCATTTCTCCAGGCTTTCTCTCTTACCTCCGGGGACTTAGAATCCTGAGGGCTGGCCTTAGCAGTGAAGACTGAAACGAAGAAGGCATTCAGTAATTCTGCCTTCTCTGTATCCTCTGTCACCAGGGCGCCCTCCTCGTTCAGCAGCAGGCCCACATTTTCCCTAGTCTTCCTTTTGCTACCAGTGTACCTGTAGAAGCCCTTCCTGTTGTTGCCGACTTCCCTCACCAGATTCAATTCCAACTGGGCCTTAGCCTTCCTCATTGCATCCCTGCATGCTCTGGCAACATTCCTATATTCCTCTCAAGTGGCCAGTCCTTTTTTCCACATCCTGTAAAAAAACTCAAAGGGAAGAAGGAAATGTACAAGCTTCTTGCTCACCCATGCAGGCCTCCTGCCTCCTTTACTTGACTTCTTACTCGCAGCGATGCACCAATCTTGAGTTTGGAGGAGGTGGTTCTTGAATATTTAACCTGGGCCCACCACCTTCTAGAGTCCTAACCCATGAGATTCCTCCAAGTAGGTCTTTCAAGAGGGCAAAGTTAGCTTTCCTGAAGACCAGAGTTGTAATCCTACTTGTTGCCCTGCTTCTTCCATGCGGGATCCAGAACATCACCATCTCGTGGTCGCTGCAGCAAAGGCTGCCCCCAACCTTCACACCCCCAACCAGTCCTTCTTTGTTTGTTAGTATCAGGTGCAGCAGCACTCCTCTCCTCGTTGGTTCCTCCACCACTTGTGTTAAAAAGTTATCATAAATGGTATGCAGGAACGTCCTGGACTGTGAATGTCTAGCTGATCCTTTACCAAAAATTTAGTAGTAATATTCATTACTTCTTACCCCAAGACACAACTGTTTTTATTCAAGCTATGACATTTCAGGTCTGATTAAAATATAAAATCTCTTTAGGAAATGTTAAGACTACATTACACCACAATTTACAGCTTATCTGTCAAACTGTGGTAACGATGTATTTCTTATCAAACAACCTGCATGTCATCTATTACTATGTATGCAAAGTCACCCTAAAATAACTTCACAGTTGTCAGAAATGATTGTAAAATTAAAAAAGTCCACGGTTCAGTAAGAAACGCATTCAATACATAATCATAATAGGTTATACTGAGCTTTGTATCACGTACTTTATATGAGAAGATACATGGCAACATTCACTCTTACTTTCATTGCTCACACTGTTCTGAGCTTTCTTAAATACTGTTTCTGTATGTGACAAGAAAAACAGAGGCATGTTGACATGCCCTGAGCACCTGGAAAACTGGGTCAGGTGCCCGTACCAGCACTGCTGTTCCTCATCTAGACTAACAATTATTAGTGATGACTCTAAAAGGAGCTTCGGCTTCCTTCTAAAGGGGGATCTGAGAATCCCGATTACCACACCTCTGAGGTAATTAAAACTGAAATAATAGGCCTTATGCAAAGGTTTATACCAATATTTTTTAAATGGCAAACAAAACAGAATAATAAAGATTAAGGTCAGTCTGACAGTCTGGTTGAAGAGGCCAGAAAACGAAAAAGGCCATGTGCATAGAAGTATTTGATTTCTCACAGAAAGGCTTAAATCAGGGAGAATAGTAGGGAGTTCTCACTGACATAGTTTTCAAAACATATATATACAACTTTCACTACAAAAAACCAGATAACTAGTTTTCATTTCTATTCACGGGCACCCCCAGATGAGGCATCCTAAAGCTAACCAAACTGTAGTGATAATAAACATGTCACGATTTCCCTCCGTCTCCCACAAGAAAAAAAATGACCGATTTTTTTCTGGCTGAATCTTCACTGTCAATAATGAGGCTGGGGAGCATTTTTTCAGCTGCCATAGCAGTGGACTCCTGATAACAAAATACTGCACTAGTGAGTGCTCACACAATGTACACTACAGAATTCTGAATAAGAAAAGCAGCCAGACTCTTACAGCACTCTAGCAGTTGTCTAATTTCAGTAAATTCAAACCTTTAAAAACCACGCAGTAAAGTGCTTTTGTACACCTTTATCAGCTGAATCTATACCAAACAGCAAAAACATTCCTGATGAGTTCTCTGGGCTTGAATGCCAAGGTTTTAACTTTAGCGATGGGAGATGGGAATTTGAGCACTACCACTCAGGTAAGTCAACATTTTAATCCCTTGTTTGGCAATGACACTGATTTTGCTACTTCAGCAAGCACAATGTTCACTTCTGCTCAACGCAAGAATCATATAGATTAAAAAAGCCTATACAATTGGTCTGCAAAATTAAGATTTACTAGAAACAGCATCTACATCGAATCAGCACTTAATTCAAATGTTGTCTATAAGTCTACTAAAAAAACAACAAATGAAAATTATATAGAACTATAAAACTGAAGGAAGAAAATAACAGATCCATTGAGAAAATACCAAGTTTCAACAAGAAAATCTTCAAAACTACGTTTATTTCAAACTTTCTTTCCCAGTAACGTCTCAAACTTGACTGTAAAACAAGAATTAGAAAGTCTTATTTTAGGGGTTTGGGGTTTTTTTGATTTTTTTTTTTTTAACACGTGTAATGAAATTTAGACTAAAAACAATGTCAGCAGCATTTTGTTTTGATCTAGTCAAATAAGGAATTATGTGAATTTTAGTAAATAATCTTAAAAATTTAAATAACTTGCAATGAAATAATTACTGTCATTCAAAGAAGTTTCTACAGTTAAAGTCTGCATGTTAAGTGTAAATTAATTTGCCATTTGAAGAATATAAATTATTTATCTGTTTAATGTGAAGAAGGAAAGATGCAATTGGAGAATTTCTTTCTGGAAAGAAAAAATTGTAGTTATTGCATAGCCCTCTAGTGGTAGAAGGTGTTCACGTCAACTAAGTCTTTAGATTAAACAATTTATCATTTAAATTATAATATAATTTTATATAACTTAATAGACATCTATGTTTCTTACTTTGGTAGAAAAATACAGTTATTTGGGAAAAGTGCTTGGGTTTGTGGTGGGTTTTGTTAGTTTTGTGTTGTGGTTGTCATGGTTTTTTTAAACTACTTTACAATCCCTCACATGCAACTTCTTTCACAGCAATGTTTCAAGTATCATCTTTCTGAAGACTACTGATGCTGAATCTAATAACGTTTCAAGCTTTCTTTAAATTATGTCATTTAATTCATATCTTTGTAGGACATTCCAAGAACAATAAACCAGAAAGCATTTGTGTAACTCTCCATTTACATTCTCTGATTTCAAGCATAGTCCGTAAGTACAAAATACTTTGAACTGCTTGAAAACAGTTTCTACAATCTGCATGTATACCTCTTTCTGAAGTATATTTCCATGAGGCTGAGGACACACAGGTTAATAACAAGGATTTGGATACCCATACATATAACTAAGTTGTATTTCATATATAGTAAGTTGTACCTAATGCATACAAAGATCTTCTGTTTCCATTAACCTACACAAAAATGATGTGAGCTATAGTATCTTATGTTGTATTTTCAGAAGTAATTTTATTTTAAGATAAATATTAGTTTTGTACATACCAACACAAACATAGTAATCTGTCACCTGGGAACAAAGACATGAGGTTGGTTTCTGTAAGAAGCGCAGAAAGATTTACTGGTCTTCTAAGAGCAAATTTTCAATAGGATCCTTATGCTTAACAGTGCAAATTCCCCTTATATTTGTGATGTAAGCAAAAAACCCTTGTATTATATTTTTCAAAAGCAAGATCAAGTCATTTCCATATTCATTAAATAAATTCACCTGAAACTCAACTGTTTGAAATGGAACAAGCCACGTCTTATTAGTTAATGACTTGGGACATGTTGGTTCCTTAAACTCTCATTTTATGCTAGAACTTCAGATCAAACCTATTTTAGCTATTCCTTCTGGGAACAAGCATCTTTTCTGGCAGATTAGTAAAATACTAGCTTCTTTCTAGCAACATAACAAGTAGAGATAACACAGGCTAATCCATTTTCATGACAAAATTGCAAACATTCTGTTAGTAACTGTCTGTACAATTCCGAGCGATTAAAAGTGAAGTTACATCATATTAAGAAAAATCATTAAAAATATAAATATTATGAGCATCTGATTTCCAATATACTTTGTTACAAAAGAAACTGCAAAGCAAGATTAAAAATCTGAAGGCAGACAAAGATTTTTTTCTTTTCTTTAAAGATGTAAGGATTAGATTAAAAAGGATTACAATTATAGTCAGAGACTACGAGCTGTAGCAATTTACCACAATTGTTAGCTCTTTGTTCTTTAAAATGTCCATGCCAAAGCATTAATTGTAACACACAAAATTGTGCCTTCTAAACAAGATTTTTACACAATAAAACAAGTTTAAAAACATTTAAACTTTTTTAGTATATTGGGTCTTAATTTCAACGTCATACACAAACCTCCAAACAGAACACTAGAGCTCTGCTGGTTTGGCATGGCATCTTACTAGCTAGCCTCATTGAGCTTTCCATCAGCTAGGAGCAACTGCGGACAGCAAGGGTCAAGGAGGCTCTGATCAAAGTGAACACAAGAGCCATAGATACAAAAAAGCTCTGGGGTGTATAAAGGACTTGCGTACCTAAAAATTGATCTTGGTTCAAGAAAGCAATCCAAAAAGCTCTACATTCCAGGAATCACCTAGTGCTGGAGGAATGTATAATGCACTGGAAACCCTTCAGTCGGGTTAGTTTCTTTGCATGCCAAAAACTTATACATACAAGCTCTGAAGCATTACTGACTTCTGACACCTCTCTCCAGCTGATGCTATGACCCAGAGACTAGCTAGGAGAGTCCTAATAAACCAGATTTTTTTTTTAATTATTTTAAAAACTTTTTACATTAAGTAGGAGTAAACAACTCCTGTTGGGAATACAGGTTGTCTGGACACCTTTCTGAAGACTCTCACTGATTTTATTAGGAGTTTAAATCAAAAGCACCAAGTTGGGAAGTCAGAATATCACCTGTTAGCCTTTTCCTAACTTATTTACTGAAAGCAAATGTGTGTATTTATCATTTTGAAAAAGCTACCTTCGTAGTAAACATGTATTTCTGGCTCATTAGTATGACAGCTTCACAACTTCTAGAAAATAACACAAACAAAATTAACCCTAGTAGGTACTGGTTTCCAAAAGATATGCAGAAAGCCAGAGAGCTACCTTGAGCACATTATCAGGATTTCTTTACAAACTCATTGCTCATGACAGCTTTGGAAGTACAGTTTATTCCTTTAACAAGAGTTGTATTATAAACATTCTGATGGTTTGAAAAATGCAGAATTCCTGGAATCTAATTAAAAAACTTTAATTCCACAATATGATAAAGCACAGATCATTGTCAACGTGCAAGTTTAAAACATGAACTGCTTTCCTATAAAGGACTTTTCGTTCTCTCTACTCCCTGATAGAACAGCTTGTACTATCTAGTTCTCATTTTCTACAAAGTAACAGCTACACACTGGAGAATCCTACCTCAAAAAAGTAAGGTTTTTTTTAATGCCATAAAAATTCATGTGAAACCTTTTTAAACTTTATGGAAAATATTCTTATATCAGGCTGTCATAGATTTATTCTAAATTAAATGATTGGCTGAAGCACTTTCTAGCTTTGAATTAATTTAGGAGTATATAACAATGAATATGCAGTTGTTTTACAAAGTGAGAATTTCGGAAAACAAACTTATCAGTACTTTATTCTGAATTTCTGTTTTCATTTTATTAAGGAACAAATTACAGTTCTTATATAGTCTTCTAGATAGAACAATTTTAAGAAGTCTTATGTTACAATAATATTTTTTAAAAACATTATTACATGTGGTATCTAGCTAATTAGATATACAATACTCCCATGATCTTAATTGTAAGTAACTTTTTGAATTATACGTTGTATTACATGTATGAATAAGCCAAGTACTACACTAGCATACAATGTGAATTTAAAACAATTATTGATTATACTTGTAAAGGACCTTTATTTAATCTTCCTAACAGTAATCTTAAAATCCTTCTGTATAGGTCTGTGTGTCTGTCTTCATGTCTATATCGATACATAAGTGTGTATGTAGGCCCTTTATACTGCAGCTGAAAACACTTTGAAACACTGTGAAACTACTAAAGGCACAATCAATTCTACATTTGCTACACTTTATTTTATTACCAGACAAAAACAGAGAAAAGAGTATGGGAAACAACCGCTTATATAAGAAAATCAGTTTTATTGAACTCCTACTTTATTTTATGTCACTAAGAAGGCTTTAAATTAACATTCAGTACTCTGTGTGGGGTTAAATATGTAAGATGCACAGTTTTGTTTGCTAGGCAAAGATGTGACTGTGTATATTTCGCGTTAAACCTTACTGTAATTTTGAGGATGGAATAAATAGTTTCTCACAGGCATATTGACTTTTGCTATGAAAACACACAGTACATATATGATAGTTCCAATATGCTTACTGCTCCAATATAACTTCTTTTACCACTGTGCAGACTAAAAAGCCCAGTCTCTTGCTTCCAAGAGGTGCTCTTACAGTCTTCTGACAGGAATTTGAAAAGTTAGCATGGTGTCTGAGAACTGTGACTAAGTGCAGTATTTTGCTGCCATCTTTCCTTACCGTCAAACAAATGGACGCTCTGCTTATAAACTGTCAGAACAAAAATTACTTGAGATTTCCTGCTTACATTCCCACCTCAAAGCTGACCTGCCTCTGCATTCCAAATTTTAAGAGAGCCTAAAGCACAGCAGTTTTTAAATTTGGCATCATCATTTTTATCAACAGGCAAGCAATATAAACCTAACAGATTTCATCCTCCAGCTTTTGTACTCCTTTCCATGTGAGAATGCAAATGGACCCAGTTCAACAGAAAACAGAAACGCATCCAACAGCAGAGACAGAAACCCCTTTTTGGGCCCTTAATGAGGTCTCCAGAGCCCAAGCCAAACCAATAACAAATTGTACTTTCCACACATTGGGAAGTGGGGGCTGCAAGACCGGAGAGGAAGAAAACCCTGGAGCTTGTCATCTGAAATTAATTGAACTTAGCCACACCAGGAAAACACTGGTAATAAACCCTCCCCATCTAAATTAAGGTTTTACACCATTAAAAAAAATAAAAAAATTTATGGCAGTAATTTAATCTTGAGTTTTTCAAGAAGAGCTTGCTGATTTTCTTGCACTCAGTAGAAAAATCCCAGAGGAGCAATGCAGGCAGCAATAAGGCAGACTTCTGAAAAGATACCACTTAATTTCTCACTCCTCCCTTTGCACTATTGCTCCTCTTCGACTTTTATTTAACTGAATATTAACTCTATCACTGCAATATGCTACCACCAGGTTTCTCATTCTGCAAAGGGAATAACTCTCATGCTTGCCTATCCCCCTTCTGCAAGTTCATCACTCATTCTATCACCCTAAAAGCAGTCCAGAGATGCTGGACAATTTAGGATTAATAAAATAGCATCACAGATAAAACCAGAAAATATTATTTTAAAATATTAAATCTCAACTTGAGCCAGAAGATAAACTTTCTGTGTAAGAGTAACTGACACTGCACTTCTTACTCCCTACATGTCGCAGAAACAAAGGGATCTCAGATTTGGCACATGCTGAATACATGTTTTGCTTCACTCACTCATCCCATATCCTATTAAAAATCCAGTGACTAACATTGCATGTATTTAATATACAGCATCCTAACCCTTCATTCAAGCACTAAAAGTAAGTTTGTAATTTCAGTTTGTTCTGCAAACAAAACCAGACTAGCCAGTATCTTTTAGCTTTATCTTCCTCATCTGCAAAAGGATGATAACTACAAGCTAAAGGAATTTTTCATTTTGTCCACGCACTCTACAGAACCTAAAGAAATTATCAGTGACATCCTTTATTGCTTCACTCTGTATCATAGCAGAAAACAAAAATATCTATATAGCTCACACATACCTCTCGTGTCATTGAACAGATTACACCGAGATGCTTTTGGCGTGTCAGGAAAACTACTACCAAAGCTCTCCAAACCAATCATTTAACAAGTTGAACCTCACACACACCTCTTCACATTCTTTAAAACATACTATTGAAGCAAACTGAAGCCATACCTTTCATGCACCTGATGGCCCCCATCATAAGTCCACTACCTCCAAACTGTTCCTTGACTCTGCACAGCAGTGTTTGTGCACAAAAGCACAGGAAAAACTCTTTTAGAACTCAGTATTGAGATTAATCTAGCTACACGGTTGTGTTAGACTTGCCTCTGGCATGATTCCAGCCTAGCCCAAGTGACACTCACTTCTCAAGGCCTGCTTGAGGGTCCACACATGGCTGATGCTTTACCCTCCATGGGCAATGGACGATGTGGATGGTCAATCCATTCTGGAAACTGAGAGAGTTTAATAGGATGGATGTGGCCAAACTGTGCCAGTTGTGACCATTCATTTCAGGACTAATGAATGGTCTTTGGGACTATTTAGTTCATTAATTTAGATGCAGTTGTGGACAACTTGAAAAGGTTTCAAAAGCCTATTACAATAGTTATTAGAAACAAACATACTTTCTAGTCAGAATGATAAATTCTAAGTCTTTTTCAGCATTCCTAAGCATTCTCTAGGCTTGCCTTGCACAGTCCATGCTTCTACATTTTGCACGTGACACTTGCTCCAAATCCTGTCTTCTGTATACAGCTTACTTCACCCTTTGGCTAATGCCCTCAGTTTAAATGGCTTTCTTTACTTTAAGAACTAATCCTCCTTTTCCTCTCTTCTGTTCAGGCTTTCTAAACCTCTCCAATCTCTTCTGAGACTCACAAGCTACACAATTCTTAAGATCTTATTTAATCCACTTGATCAGGTTAATACTCTAATTTTGAAGGAAGTCTGGAAAAAGCCAGCTGCCTTTATCTAGGATGAAATAATCATTTTGTTATTTCAAGAAAGAGCCATAAAATTGGGATCAAGAAAGAAAACAGTGTAGCATTTGTTTCCCTTTAAATACAGTAATTATCAACCTGATTTTCTGATAGTAAGTTTGAGAATAAATCAGAGTCACGTTGACAAGAACTGTACTATCCTGCATTTACTTATTAATCCAATTGTATTATCCAAAGATGCACAAAACCACTTTACAAATAATCTTGACTACCTGCGATATGTACCTGTCATTATATTGCTGAAACAATCCAATCCTATTGAGCACAAACATCACATCATTTTCACATCAACAAAACATTCGTCCTAATTCTGTTTACACCATTTGACCCATCTCACCTTAGGTCAACAGCAGTACCTACAAGTTGCTGTATCATGGTTGACCACAGAATTCACCCAGCTGTCCAAATCTTTCTAAGCATCTTGCAACTCAGGACAGCAATATGCTGGCAGAAACACAACAGACAATTACAGTGAGGGATTGAAGACCTCTCCCGGGCTAAATATTAAACTTTTCCTCTTCATTTTTCCCTCCCTCTTCCCTGCAGTATGACCCAGGTCTCAGTTTTACTGAGATAAATAAATGATGAGCTCTAATTGTCTTTACCACCTCTGTCTACATGTGAGAGCATAACTGTCTTTACCACCTCTGTCTACATGTGAGAGCATGTTTAGGCTACTAAGCCATACAAGGTAAACTAAACACAAAGGAAAAGCACAAACATGAGATCGCTTTAAACTGTTACTATCTGGCATTAGCTCAGCAGAGAATTAAGACCATTGAAAACACAGAAGAAAAAAGACTGGTGTGACAAGATACAGAAACCCTACAAGAAGCAGCAGAGAGAATGAAGACAGCAGCTCAGCAAAATGAAGGCTCAGGCTGCTCCAGGGAATTACAAGACCAGCACTTTCCCACTTGACTGATGACTGGCCTGCAGACAGTCACTAGGGGACTGCACTGAGGGTGAGGAGCATATTCATATTTAGTCTAAAAGTGTGGTTTTCTCAATTAATTACTGTGCATATGAACAAAAACTATTCTTCGCTCACAAACTAGGCACGATCCAGCCATCAAGCATCCACAGCCAGCAGAAGATACCTAACAGCGATCCAATGATTTGGCAACTGCAGCATGTATCTCAACCACTGTGGATAAAGTGGAGGGAAAGAGAAAAGGAAGTCTCAAGCTTGACCCTTGGAGTTCCTGCCTACAACTAAGTCAGTGGATTGTTCTTCTTTCAATAAGAAGCTGGTAGAGCTTCCCACACACTCAACAAGGGAGTAGCAACTTCAGTCCAAGCATAAAAGGTTAAGAGAAGAAGGTGAGAGTCACAAGCTCAGCCTCAAAAATCCCCACCTCAGTGCTACCTTGAACTCCAGGCAGAGGAAGACCAGGACGAACCACCATCAAGTCCGGTAAGGCTTTCTGAAGGAAAATGAAGTAGCAATAAATAGCATTGTATACAGCAGTTGTGTTTTAGTCACTAGTCCAAGATCCAGCTATCTTAACACTTGGTTTTCTGAACCAGAATGAATCATGTACAATGTAGCCCTGGCCTGGAAAGGGGATGCAAGCATTAAATAAGAAATCAACAGTTTGTCTAACTTTACAGGTCTTCAAAAAGATAGACGATGAATGTGAACATCAAGACACTGTTAACGTGCAAGTGAATCGCTACATTTATCCTGCTCAACAGAAACCGCAAAGAGGAAAGCAGAGTCAAAAAGAAAAAAGTCTTTCAGCTGCAGATGATCCAGTATGCCAGAGAGCAGGCACTTGTTCCATTCATATTTTTGGAAGCTGTCAGAAATTGTCTTCTAGAAAAGAGTCTGCAAAAATTACTCCAGAGTCACTAGAGTATTTTTTAATATATATATAATATTAATATATAAATATTATGTAATATATAATATATAAATATATAAATAATAAATTATAAATAATAATATATTGTATATATAAATTATTATTCATTAAAGCTTTCACGTTACAGTAACTCTAAATGGTAATTCTTCTAACACTAAAGTGTGGCCGTAATTCTACAGAGAGAAAAAATTTCAACTCTATTTTTAAGACCACCCTCCTCCCGAGCCTCCGAGTATGGCACAGCATATTCAAATTAGATGTTTGTAATTAAGTTCACAGAACTTTTTGTATATGTCCCTCTCACATCTTAAAGTAAAAACAATCTGGTATTCAAAGTGCAAAGTACAAGTGTATTTCAGAATATCTGGGCAAGAATTACCCGTTTTGGTTCTTAATATTGGTGTTTATTGCTTTATTTTAGCTACCTACTGTAATTCCCCCATCTATTAACTTATATGCAGAACTTTGAAAATATTTACCTATAATTACTACGGAAGAAGTCCACTCTAGATCACCATGGTTGAAATCTTGAAACATCACCCACTAGACAATACCAACCACAAAACATTTTCTTTCTTCTCCTACAGTGATGCTAACTTGTACATATTCCTCCTTTATGAGAAGTCTTGCATTGTTACGATGAGACACATTAAACTACTCTATTTCTATGGAACTGTTGCTTGCTCAGTGTAAGAGTATTTTAGCCAACTTTGATAAAACTACTGTATTAAATGGGCTGGAGCTTATTAATAACTGAAGAACTGACATGTTTGTACATAACCCGTTTGACTCATAAATCATGATAACTACACCACCAACATAAAAGCTCTCCTTAAAAGACTAGGTGGGTAAGAAAGCTCCACAGTACTGCCGAGTTATGTCTTCCAGCCAGCGTCTGAAGTAGCACCGACTGATTCTGAAAACAAGAAGCTGGAAGGAGAAGTAGCAAATTGCGGGAGGAAGCAAAAAACCAGATGTTCAGAGCACCCCAGAAAAAACTCTTCTCTCCTTTAAAAAGGCCACTAGAAACAGGAAAAACACTAGAGAGAACCAAAAGTTCGGTCCCTTCCTATCAGCCTGATCTGATGCACCTTGTACAGAAGTACTCTCCATTGTCTGTGACTCCTGTGGTGATGTCTCTTTTCTCTTCTCTTACATACAGCAACTACCTGAAGTAGTTTCCATGGTAACCACATACAGTTTCTAATTTCAAAACCCCAAACAAGTTCTTATCTGATCAAACGAAATAAAATACATAATTTAGTTCCTTATGCAATATAATTCACTAGAAACTAAAATTAACAAAGATATTCAAGTTCAGTTATGACTGAAAAAGAAAATAATGCAATTTTCCAGTTTTACAGCTGCTTTCAGAATTCTGCCTGAAGAATTAAACTTGGCAGTTACTCAGCTGCAAAATCTATTCCATAGCTTTTGAATACAAACTATTAAATGTATTAGATCAATAGTAATTCCTCCCACCCGCACTTAAGAAATTGATATAATGACCATAACATTTTCATACTGAAACATTTCCTTTTTAGGTAATAAAGAAGAGAATAAATATATTCAACTTTTTCAATTGCATCATGGCAGTTGCATATAATGTAAACGATGATGCTGCATAATAAAAAATAGATTATGAATTTCACCAAAATGGCTATTTAAAACAATGCACAACTGAATTTACTTTAAAATAAAATGAGATAACAGATGTTCTTCAGTGCCTAGATGCCTTTTTCCCCCCTTGCAATTACTTTTTTTTTTTTTGGAAACATAGCCACTAAATACATTTGGTGGTTTCTTTCCGAACGGCTCAAACACTGGTCACTCACAGTACAAAACGTGTCAAGTAAGTTCAGCGTAAATATTCAGACAAAAAGTATTTTTAAATCAGTTAATCTTTAAAGATTTTATAAACTATACACTAGTGAAGCCCTCCAAATGCTCAAGAGGCTGGTCAACAATAGTACTTCCTCTCACTTTCCCCACCTCCCACAAAAAATGTTTACTTGCCATCATCTCAAAACACACAGATGCATCACTCTGGAACATTTTGAACTGAGGTCCAAGAGCTGCCAAAGCTAATAGACGAAACAGGCCAATCTGGGCAGACACTCAGTTTGCATTTTATGCATTGCTTGAAGCAATTTTCCTTAGCTGATGATTTGGAGGTTTCTTTAATAATAATTTCTGGACAAAATGTGCACTAAATAAGCTTATACTACAGAATAAAATGTTTCGGTCAACTCCTCAGTTGCTAAATGCCCTTTTAGATTATTTTTGACACAAACATGCATCTTCTGAGAATTCCAACCCAGAATTTTTATTTAATACAGAAGCTCAAACATTTTATTTAAAACAAAAAAGCATGTGATAATTCAGATTTGTCACAGAAACCCCATAAAAACCAGGTTCTCTCCAAAATTCAAGTATCTCAGCTCAGTGACGTTATTTCTGATAATGACAAATACAAAACAACCACAACACAGAGGCAAACGCCAGTAAAATGTAGGCTGTCCATTGCCCCTTGAATAACATGCCCGGACTCATCAGCATTTAGAAGATGAATTCTAGAGTACCATCTTCTCTCTGGTTTACCAAATAAAAATCTTAGTGCTCTTCTGTCAAAGCCCTCATGCTTTCTCTTTCACACTTGCCTTATATAGTGTAGATGTCTGATGTACAGAAACCCTAGGAGGTTATCCAAGAAGACAAGCCATGCTGACACCTCTGTCTCCTATAAACATCTTCTCTACCTCATTTGTACCATTCCTTCCCCCTCCAAAGTGTAAGTGATGCACATCTAATTAAACTAAGATCACTGTTTATGAAAATACCTTTCAATAGTATTTTTTCCCCTAATATCAATCAAATAGTCATCTCTTGATCATAGGTCTTACCTGCACCCTGCCCTTGTATAACATTCCTCCAAAGAAGTATTAGTCTCTTGCATTACATGCATATCTCCAGTTCATAGCACGAACTCTCCTAACAGGAAACAATTCCCAAAGGAAAGAGGAATTATTCACATTATTTAGTCGCAGGCATTCAACTTGCGGAGCTACGTTGTAGGAACAGTCATCTGAGGTTCCACAGCACTGCCAGTCAATATAAAAAGGCTCCTCTAAAAGACATGCAAAACACCGCATTTAGGTTCATGCTCTCTGTCAAGTCCTGGAAGAGGTTCTGTGCTCTCTATTAAAGGTATGCGCAATGTAGTGGGATTAGCCCCCTCGGCAATTTGCATTACCTTACACTAGCCTTTAGAACTATGTTGCTGTGAAGTCAGCCAACTTTTATCCTTGTCAGACCACTTCTGTGAAACGTTACACGGTTCCGTGCTGTAACAAAATTGACAGTAGTGGTCTCCAAACAATTCTTAAGTACTAGAAAATTAAACACCTAGCAGCATATTTTTCTGCAGAGCATGTCACATGAAAACTAAAGTGAGCATCTGCACTTCCCCAGCGTTCACACTGATGATAAGAAACAGATACATGAGGAAAGTCGGCTTAAAAAGTCTTCTAAATTTTTCATTGAAGTTGTAGCAACAGAAGAACTCTTAATAATTAACTAGCTACAAAAAACATAAAGGTACCAATTTCTGTCAAGGAAGAATGAACTATTGGCATGTATTTTGCCATACTATCACTCTGTAAACCAAACCATGCAAGCTGTAATTGGGAAGTGCTTATAACTTACATTTCCAGAAAATAACCATTTTTTATCTACTTTGCCATGCCTTCAGCAGGACACAAAGAAGTGTCTTTTGAATGATCAAGAGAGTTTGGCTTTCATTTTCTTTGCATTAGGCGGCATTTTCTTTGCATTAGGCAACAGGAAAAGTTTTGTTGGCCGCAGATATTTTTCCTGATAGCTTGCTTGTGTATCATTACTACAAACCCCACAAGCTCAACTTGCATATGGCACTGAGAACCATTCAAGGACGTCTCATTCTCTACAAAATGCCAAGGGACTATCACTGACTTGTGGAAACAAAGTATTCTAAATATGCTGCTGACCTCAAACCTTATTACTATATTTATTTCCAGACCCCTGTGGCGAAGACCAGTTAGGTGCTAGATGCAATGGTGCCAACACATGCCCATGTGCCAGAAGATGGTAAAGAGCCTTCAGTATCTTCCCATAGATGACGCAGAGCTGGCAGAGGTAACTACAAACTCTCCATAATACAAAGGATAAAAAGGGTTTAAGAAGATTGAAAAAACAAATTTTCTAACAGCAAACAGCACCTTCTGTTAAAATGATGAATTACATGCTCTTCTGTGTAAATTACATGAGTATGGTAAATCCCTTTTTCTTGACTGTAATTCAGTACTCGTGAACATGTCTCACTACTGGTGATGATAGCAGGAACATTCTCTTATTACTAATCACAGTATGTCAATCCGCACCAAGAGGATAAAATACATTTATAGCTTCTAGCTTCACCCAAGAGTGAATTATTTCAATTTCATTCATTTTCACTCCAAAGAAATAATATAGACTTGCCATATTGAAACAATTTGTTTCCCTTGCATTTATACACTTATCTATGAAGGCAAGACAAAATATGACATAGGAAGTCATCTCTCTTTACAGCTGTTATATATGCTTTGTAATTTACTACAAACTGGAATCATTACAGAATCACAGAATGGTAGGCGTTGGAAGGGCCCTCTGGAGA
>VZSC01010946.1:249935-268297 GCA_013398225.1 Steatornis caripensis
AAGAAGATGGAGGCTCCCTTTTTACAAGCAGTCACATGGAAAAGACGAGGGGTAATGGGTACAAGTTACTCCTGGGGACATTCTGATTGGACACAAGAGGAAAATTTTCACGATGAGAACAGTCAGCCGTTGGAATAATCTCCCCAGGGAAGTGATGGATTCCCCAACACTGGACGCTTCTAAGATTCAGCTGGACAGGGTGCTAGGCCATATTGTGTAGACCATGCTTTTGCCAAGAAGGGATGGACCACATCATCCTTGAGGTCCCTTCCAACCTGGTATTCTATGATTCTGTGAAATGTAAACCACTTACAAACTCCATGAGGCATTTCATCGTTGCTACATGATTTATCACAGACATCTAAGCAGAAATTTGTCAGATACATACACAAACTAAGGACAGCACCAACCACTGCAGCGAGAAAATACAGTAAAATAAGAATCATAAAACTTACAGGAAAAAAGTGAGAAGACACTTGTTTGTAGCCAGAAAAATAAATTTTGACTCAGTTACATTCAGTATGAACTTAATAGAAGGAAAAGGAGGCTGAGAAAGCATTATCTGAGAGGGGGAGACACACAAGTGACCCACCAGACTCTTTCCCCATAGACTACAACTACTTGCCAGCAATCCCATGTTGCAGAGCAGTAAAGATCAGAGAAAGAGGTCATTCTTTGGGAAAAAGAAAGCACTTCCCCCTCCTTGAGGATTCCAAGAGTTGCTTTGCCAATTAAAAAGTTTGTGTCTACAGAATATTTATTACAATACAGGGCATTTCCTCTTTGAGTCTATGACCCAAAACCTAATGATGATAACATTTTGGAATCTATAGATTGTGACCTATCTATCAATGAGCTCGATTCAGTTTTTGGGTAGGACAGCTTCAATGTGATTATAAGCCTCTTCGAGAACTCCCAGCACCTACAGTAATAACATATCATCACCTTGATAGTGATTATAAATAATTATAAGATTTAAAAAAAAAAAGAGATACGCAAAAAAAAAGAGATACGCAAAAAGAGATACGCAAAAAAAAAAGAGATACGCAAAAAAAAAAGAGATACGCAAAAAAAAAAGAGATACGCAAAAAAAAAAGAGATACGCAAAAAAAAAAGAGATACGCAAAAAAAAAAGAGATACGCAAAAAAAAAAGAGATACGCAAAAAAAAAAGAGATACGCAAAAAAAAAAGAGATACGCAAAAAAAAAAGAGATACGCAAAAAAAAAAGAGATACGCAAAAAAAAAAGAGATACGCAAAAAAAAAAGAGATACGCAAAAAAAAAAGAGATACGCAAAAAAAAAAGAGATACGCAAAAAAAAAAGAGATACGCAAAAAAAAAAGAGATACGCAAAAAAAAAAGAGATACGCAAAAAAAAAAGAGATACGCAAAAAAAAAAGAGATACGCAAAAAAAAAAGAGATACGCAAAAAAAAAAGAGATACGCAAAAAAAAAAGAGATACGCAAAAAAAAAAGAGATACGCAAAAAAAAAAGAGATACGCAAAAAAAAAAGAGATACGCAAAAAAAAAAGAGATACGCAAAAAAAAAAGAGATACGCAAAAAAAAAAGAGATACGCAAAAAAAAAAGAGATACGCAAAAAAAAAAGAGATACGCAAAAAAAAAAGAGATACGCAAAAAAAAAAGAGATACGCAAAAAAAAAAGAGATACGCAAAAAAAAAAGAGATACGCAAAAAAAAAAGAGATACGCAAAAAAAAAAGAGATACGCAAAAAAAAAAGAGATACGCAAAAAAAAAAGAGATACCCAAAAAAAATAAAATTAAGAGAGAGATACATAGTTAGAAATAGAAGCACTGGAGTTTTCAGAACAGGATGCCTACAATTTATCACCTATAGTTACATTAAAAAAGCATCCACCAAGACAGCCAAATTTATTTTTAAGGTAGCTGACGAAAGTTGTGTACATCATACATTATAAGAAATAGTTAAGCAGTAGCAAAATCCAGCAACTCATTCTGGTGTCTACACCACTTAATGATAGCCATGCAACATTACATTGATGAACTAACCTGCAGACACGGGCAGGAAAATACAGGTTCTGCCAGGACCGACAGAGGTATTTAGAGTGATCGATAACCCGAATCCAGTCTAACTCATCCATGGACACCTCAATGTAGTATGAATAAGATCTATGGGATTGTCAAAAAACACTAGTTAGAATACAAGCAGCTACACCTTAGGTATTAAATTTTACACTTTCTTCTGCATTTTCAGTTGTGCTGAAAAGGCTGCTATTTGTTTGTACCCACAGACCTGTATCCAAGATATCTAAGAGAGATCCCTATATTCAAATTAGCTTTGAAAATGAACTGACATGCAGTTATGTTAAGACGTTTTCAGAATGACTTAAAACATCCTAACACTCACAATCTGCAGTAAATCAGATGAGACTCAAAAAATGCAATGGAGACTTTCAACTCAGCCTTAAAAATAATAATTTGCATTCCTTCTGCACGGAATAAATCTAAACCACCAGTGATAGAGTTATTATTTCTACTGCCATTTCGAAAAAGAAAAATCAAAAAACATTTACCAGATCAAAAATGCAAACTCAAACCCTTCACTTAGAAAAAGGCAAGTTTACTTTATGACATTTATGACATAGGCTCTTCACTTCCGACTCTTTCAGTTGTTTATGATACATTGTGTTAAGCCTTTCAGAACTTGCACACCCCAAAATTACCTCATCAAAAATAAAAAATTTAAAAAGTCACAAACAAAATGTTAAACATTAATGTCTTTGTTAATATTTCCAATTTTTTGCTGAGGACTTAAGAGAGGTAGATGTCTACAGCGGTACTGTTTAAAAATTCTTAAAACGCTAGATAACTGTTAATACCAATTTATGTGCTTAGAAAGGTAATGCAGAGTCTTTAAGATGTCAATTGCACAATCAGCTTTCACATTCACACCAACCAGATGTGTAGTATTCACAATCCATAAAATTACACCGTGTTTTAGCAACATTATTTACTAGCCCATCCATATTTGACCAAACTAGGCTCCACTTTCAGAGTTAGAGCAGTCTGGATCCAAAAGTTACTGGCTGTCTATCCTCTGTGTGGTGAGAATTTAGGGATTCTCATATCACCATCGCTAGATTAATGTAGATTTCTAACTAATAGACAACATGCTGATTTTTGGTTTCTGAAGGTACCAAGCAAAGAAAAATTATCTCAAAAATACAGTTCCATTATCATACACAACACTATGCCTTTCATTTTTCTTAAGGATAGTAGCTTTTTTGCAGAGGTAATTTGGACAGCTGGTCTCCTTAGCACTTTTATATCTGAAATTCATCTGCTAATAATAACACCTCTAATCTACAGGTACAAAACACATCTGTTAGTTTGCATTTGGCTCTGTTAAGAATGTGTATTATCTATATAAGCATATCCAATAGACCAGAGCTTCACACAGACAGTTAAAATAAATGAGTAGTTTAAAAAGATGTTCAACGTGTTCAACAAGAATCCACCATGCACTTGTACAGTTGCTAAAGCATCTGTTTTGGAGACACTATTCACGTATTGCATGAGAAAGCTGTGGATAAGTGGTTGGCAATTCTTAGATTAAAAGAGTATATAGGTTGGAAAGGATCTCTAGAAAAAGTCTAGAAAAGTCAAGGTCTTGGCTGCTAAAGTTCTGCATATCTCCAAGGACTCATATCCATAACCTTTCTGGGCAAACTCCTTCCACACTCCTACCCCATTATGAATTGTTTTCCTAGTATTTAACAGGAATATTTCTTGTTGCTTGTGTCCTCTTTGCCTTTGCCCTCTCAGCACACAGCTGTAAGAGGAGTCTGGCCCTGTATTCTCTATATTATTCCACTAAATAGGTGAATAGCACGCTAAGTTATCCCTTCTAAGTTTTTGCCTCTTAAAATAGCAAGTTCTCTCAGCATCTCTTTGTACATGGTGTGGTCAAGCCCTCATTGTCTTGGTGTCCTGCTGAACTCACTCCAGTATGTTGGTATCTTATACCGAGGAGCCCACAACTGGATAAAGTACTCCAAATGCTTCCATTTCCGCTTATCTTAGACAGCTGAGCTACTGGGGGGAAAAAAACTGACAATTTATAGAATCATAGACTAGTTTATGTTGGAAGGGACCTTTAAAGACCATCTAGTCCAACCTCCCTGCAGTGAGCATCTTCAAATCAATCAGGTTGCTCACAGCCCCGTCCAGCCTGACCTTGAATGTCTCCAGGGCTGGGGCATCTACCACCTCTCTGGTCAACCTGTTCCAGTGTGTCACCATCCTCATCGTAAAAAATTTTCCTTTCCATCTAGTATAAATCTACTATCTTTTAGTTTAAAACCATTACTCCTTGTCCTATTGCAACAGGCCCTGCTGAAAAATTTGTGCCTATCTTTCCTATAGGCCCCCTTTAAGTACTGAAAAGTACTATATCTGTTAAGAAGCAAAAGAAAGTGCAGTAGCAAACTTTCCACAGAAAAACAAAAAAGTCAAGCTGACACACAAACTAGATCCTAAACCACTGTACCTTCAGTATTTTATGAAGACAAAAAACTCTAGAGCAGAGGTCCATCTTGTCCAATACGCTGCCACCGACAACAGTTTCTTCTACAAACTTCAGAGGAAGGGCACAGGACACCAAGCAACACGTAATTTTTTTTAATAAGTTGTCCCAAAAAGAAGGGTTTTCCCCTGAGTTTCAGCAGCTGCTGATTTATGTCGTGCAGATGAGGGGCCTTTGACCAGTTACAAGCTCTCTAAAAATTGCTAGAGAACTACTCACTATTAATGCATCTCTAATACTTTTTCAAATTTTATAAAATTCATTGGCAATTGATTTATAAATTTGGTTAATCTTCTGGGACAAGTAGTAAACTATCATATGAAGTAGCTTCTTGTACCTTCAAAGTTTTACTTTTCAATCTTTCCAAAAGGAATAGAGGAGAAGCATAAATTCCAGTTGAACTGAATCAGGAAAACTTACTTGAAACAATTAAATCGCTAAAAATGGATGCATTGTTTTGAATGATTAATAACAGTAATTTATTCTTTAAAACATAATTTAATTTACAAAAAATCAAAATCAATAAAACATTAGTACACCCTGTTCTAAAATAACCCTGCTTCATTAAGAAAACAAAATGTAACTGTTTTGCAATTCTGAACTGTAGTCTGGAAGCAATACAAAATTAATCTTTTATCAGAAAGGTAATAATGTGTTAAAAGTGTAAGTAGCTTGGTTTATTGCTTTCAACAGAAAAATGCTTATGAATACCTGCATGAGTTGTCTACTAAATTGTAAAATCTTTGCCATGGCAAGTTATAAAATTAATATATTCAATTTGTCAGATAAAAAGAACCTTGTAATTTTCCTACTTAAGCAGTCACTCAATTGTTCAAATATGCATAATTTGATCTTTCATGTATTCCATAATAATCTTAAGTGGCTGAGCATAAATTGTCTAAGGCGTTCGTGATAGTTCATACCTCATCAGTCTCACTATGAAGTGGCTTCTAATAACTACTGTAGTTAGTCAGTTATCCACATTCCAAATAAATTTTACTATCTCTGAACTATTGTCAAAGTGTGTTATTTCTTAACAATTTTGATATATTGAAAAAATCTGAATAAACATTCCTTCAATGTTTGCAATGTAAATATGTAAAAACCATGATTTCTGCAAAAGAACTAGAATATTGTTTTTCAAACTGAAATAAAAGCAGTTGGAAACTAAGTGGCAAATAGAAAACAAAACAAATTCAATGACATAAACGTCAATTAATAAAATAAACTATTTCATGAACATAGAAAAAATACATTGAAATACTGTGAGATAGTTTAGTATCACAAAATATTGTCCGGTGGGTAAGCAACCAAAGCTGCATTTTAAAAATGGAGTTTTTTCCAAACAAAACTTGTCATTGTCATCTCCAACACTGTATCACACTGTTTCTATAAAATATTTATTTAATATTTCACACTGATATATTACCAACAGTACAAAATGCATTACCTTCCCTTTTTATGTTAAATTGGCACCTACCGACTATCTCTGTCCCACAGAAGTATTCGTATGTGGTTGATTATTGACGGCTGGCCTAGTTTAATTTCAATTCCAGAACGGCAGTCATCATCAATAGGATGTCGAGAGAAGCCATGATCCAAGTCATAGTTCTGAGTATCCCCATCTAATAAAGCAGACTTCAGCTCCCCTTTTACAACCTGCGCTCCATACTTCATTGTTGCAATATTTTCCCCTGGTACTAAGAAGAAAAGGAAATAATAAATTTTTACACTTTCATACAGCAAATTACATGTTCTGAACATCAACTGTATTAGCTCAGAACAAAGACCTTTCTTGGTCACAAACACATGCTCAAGGGAAGCAAAAAAAAAAGTATAAAAAGAGAGGCATTTTATAAATTTTGCTTCTTCCATTTCACTTGACATCCCCTAGTCTTCTATAGCAATAGTAAGTAGTGATCACTTACTCGTATGTATTATCTATATTATCCTCTTCATGATTTTACAGAATTCTATTGCACCTTCCCTCATACAACCATCACTTCCCTCCTGGTTTTAAAGTTTTGGTCTGTTTAGTCTCTCCTTGTGATCAACTTCTCACCATACCTCTAACAATTTTTTTTGTCCTTTCTTTCTGATTTTTTGGTTCTAGTTTCAGCTGGGTTTTGTTTTTTTGTTAAGTGGAAGGAAACTAAAAATCACATAAAATGTTCAAGATGCAGATGCATCATGAATTTGCAGTGTAGACAATGGTATAGCTAGACAAGCTAATTTCATAGCTATGCAAGCTTCCAGTACACTGCAAAGCTAAACAAACCTGAGTGAAATGGAAAACTTTTGTCTACTTGGGCTTTCAAAGAAATGGTAAAGCAAGTTTTTTATGCCACCATTTCACAGTAATAAAGCTGTTACATCCTAGGAACAGATCTTCCATCAAGGTAACTGGGGTTAATGATCTCTACTCCAACTACAAAACAATATATTTATGAACCAGCCTGTTAAAAATACATTTTTAACAGACTTGTTTGAGGAGAGACCCTAGAAAAACATGATTCTGAAACTAAATTGTGAAAAGCTGCCCCTGAACTCTTCAGGTAGGTTGACATGAGAACTATGCATTTTAACAGGATGTTAAGTTTAACATCTAAAGAAGAGAATTTGAAGTGGTAAAGTTTTAACTGTATTGTAGCACTACTACATAAACCATCAAACGCGTAAGTATGAAATTGCAAGTGGTTGTCAATGTTTCCACAAACAGAAAAAGTCCCAAGAGCCTGAATTAGTACTAAAACAACACAGAAGTTCAATTCTCTAAGAAGTCGTGATTTTGACAATACTGGAAATCTTGAGATTAGAAGTATATTGAGACGCAAATATGCAGGAAAAGACAGAAAATGCCATTTAACTTTTTCAAATTTATCTACCGCACTGTCAACAGAATGTCTTGCATGGTAAGACTTGTACAATATCCTAATACTAACTCATGTGTTTAAATATTAATATGTGTAACTTCTGAGAGAGAACAAAGGGGAGGTGCAGTTCTGAGAAAGCAGTTATTTTCAAGGCTCATCATGCATGACTGAGAGACTACAGTGCAGGCTCTCAAAGAACATTTAACTTTATTCTTTGCTGTGGGGCAAGTATGCTCTATAAACCACACACTAGATAGGAAACTAACAGTGTCTTTCTAAAGCTCAGTGACAGATAGTCTTGTTGAATTAACAGACAGCACGGACAAAAGTCAAACAAAAGGCTTCTCGCACTTTTTAGGCTTCCATTTTGAAAGACTTGTTTATACTGTTGGAGCAAGCATGTGAAGAGCAAGAGAAAAATCAAAAGTAGTGGAGAAAAGATGAAAATCTTCATGAAGTAGAAGACTAGTCACTGTCAACATAAAACCATTTAAATAATACATAACCCACAGCCAATGCATTTTTTGGTTTTAATGCTTTTGGATAAGTTTCTCTATTAAAATAGCATTTCCTCTAGGAAAATATACTCTTATTACAATATTCAGGTTTGAGCAGTATCTGAGATACACAGCAAGAAAATATGTTGACTAGTATTATTTGAGGAATAGAAATGGCAAGAACAGTACATAACAGAATATTTCATAGTGTAAGGCTTTTAAAACACATAATAATAGGTAAAAACTCAAAGCACAAATTAACCATATCCTCCAGACAACTACAGTCAAAATGAGAAAAAAATGAAACAAAAAACCTGATGCTTACTTAACATGCCCCTGTAGTTGAGGTCCATGTCCCGACTCTCAGAACGAATCTTAATGGCATCTAGGATGGCATCAGGTGACAACAATCCAGAAGGTCTTACAACATTTAGTAGTTCTGTTAGACTCATTAGTGGCAAACGTACTGCTTGCATGATTTCAGCATGGTCTTCCTTGGGGTTATGTTTACACCAATTCATCAAAGCCTGGAAAATGTCCTTCTCAGGAGCTGCAAATGAGTCCCTCAGTACAATACTTAGAAGAGCAGCCTGGAAAAGAAAAACAAAACAAAACAAAAAAGCAAATAAAATTAATTTTCTTTTTTAAAAAAAAGAAGATTCAACAAAGGCAAAAATTAATGGGTATTTTAACTTGTAGTTAATAAAAATAATCTCCAAAGGAGTGACTACCTGAAACTGTAGCTTGTTTCAGTTACTTATGCAAGAATTACAGAATCCATCATGTAAATAATAGGTAATGTTACAAACCCACTAGGAGAAATAATTCAGAATTGAAATGCGGAGAACTATTCAAATCAATTTAATTCCAGTTACTACTTCAAATTTACTTTGGAACATAAGAAATTATTTGGGGACTTGGTAGTATAGTTCAAAGTATTCCTTAAACTTAGGCTGGTATAAGAACACTGAAGAGAAAAAGAAAGTGTAGCTTGGAATCGTCTTTTTAAGCCATTTCTAACTATTTGGAATTTCCCCCGCTCCCCTCTCTCTTCTGGTACCAACTTAGAGCCACGGAAGTTTTTCCCTGCTGATTCTTACTCATGCAGAAATTCCCACTGACCGCAAAATGACAACAAAAAGAATTCAACAGCTTTTGGATTTTCTCTTAGCTAGAAGAATAATTACGACTTTGCCAAAGAAAAGGATAAATCTCTCACATATACCAGGACCGGCTATGCTAAAGATGTCATAAAGTACATGCTTCTTGATGAACGACATTTGCTAATTTATTTATTGATAATATGCTCTCAGAGCTCAGATTTAACAAACTCTGCATCACAGAGTACAGCAGATAGAAGAAAAAGCCCATTTTTTTCCCTATACAACTAATAAGCTAGTCAGTGGAGCAGACTATCTTGTACTTATTCAAGAGATAGACCTATTACAGCTTTTCCACTAAAAACACTTAAAAAAATATTAAACCATCATTCATTCAGGATGGTCTGCTGCTTCATGTGAACACCACTTGAAAACACTATTATGTCCAGCTCAAAGACTGCTTCAGAGCAAGTGGAAAATTTCAATGTCACAGAACAGCCTGACTTGGGCACAAATAGTTATACATCTAACACCACCACCACCAACAACACATAAAAAACCCAAACCACCCTACAACATCACCATATGATGCAATTTCAGAACATGATGACAATCAGCGATATAAATCACAACAATCTCCAGAATGCTTTAGCTTACACAGTAGAAAATCACCCATCACTGAGACAACCTATACCAAGAAATTAATAGAATGAAGTAACTTCTGCTGTCTTCAAATCTTTACTTAATATCCCCTCAAAAGCATTCAGAAGCCAAATTGTTAGTTCAAGAACAGATTAAAACAGGAAACTAAGATGAGATGGCCTGCTCCCATCTTTTAGAACATTCCATCGGATTTACTGTATTTAAAATACATCTAAAAAAATCTGATCACCAGCATTTTCAGTTCAGCTTGGCTTGAACGTTTCCAACTGTCACAATTTCACTAGTATAAAATGATACCTGTTAACTAACATATAAACTTGTATTTGGTACCCCAATTAGTACTTTATCATGAAGCTGTATACAGATTAAAATTAACATTCCTGGAGAAAATGTGCAAATAAAAGATATACCTTAGAAAGCGATAGGAAGCCTTCGCTGGAGAGCACCTCTTGGGCATTCCTATCCATGAACATACAGCACATACAAGTTAATTTGGGAAGGGAATAAAGACTGGCAACATCAAATGTCATACAGACATTCTGAATATTAAGTATTGTGCAAAGATACTCAGATGTGGAATCCTCCAGTTCTGGAAACCCATATTTATGTGCTAGGCTTAGGAAGTCTAGGAGAACCTCCTCTTTCTCATCTCGTAGTGTAGCACGACCAGTGTAAATATATTTCAACAGCATGGTAAATGCTTCTGCAGTGGTGTCCTGAAGAGGAATTTCTGCTTCAGGCTGAGATTCTCTCATTCCACCATACAATAATGCTCTACAAGGAAGACAAAATTTGAGACATTCATATCCTGATAAAAACCAGGCAAGAAGTTGAAAAAGAAAGAAATAAATGGCTATTTACAGCAAGCAGAACACTAAGGGGATATGGTTTAACTATCTACAAAAGAAAAACCCTTGCACCTGGCATTTAAAGTACAGCTCTGCTCTGAAAGCAGCTGCACAAGAATAATATTCTAATGCATCTTGTTTTTATCCTACACAACAATTGCTTCATCTTCACTTTGAATAATAGCTTGCAAACCAGAAACCGAGGTATGATTCTCATACCTTTTTTTTCCCTTAAATATAGTGCTGTCAGTGAGAAGGGAAAAAAGTGAAAAATTTTCAGAAAGCAAGTGAAACCAATAGTTCGCCACTATAATAGCGGCAGCAGACTAGCAAATCTTGGGATCCTTGATTCTCTGTTCTTTACTGTAAACCCAGCACACAGCAACTCTGATGAAATCCTGAATCTTGAGGAAAATCACAGTACTCACAATTATTTTTTCCAAATATGATAGACAGTTTGAACACAATTTGCATTTGCACTTTAGTTGTTAGGTTCTCCCTCTGACAAAATTAACTGCAAGACAACTATCAGGAAGCTCTATTAATTACATTTAGAGTAAAAAATGCCCAGCTTTAAAAAAAGTTGGATTAGTATTATTCCTAGTTTTCAAACATATATTCTAACCTGTATCAGCCAGACCTCTTTAAATATTCAATTCCAATGCATCAAAATTAAGCTTTCTAATCTGGTATATTCCATAGAAACACACCATCCATAGTCTAAAAAAACCAAAATAATTTTACAGCAAAACTTTTCTGAAGTTCTGAAGTTATCTTTGTCTTGAATTTGTGAAACTACCTTCAAAATCCGATTTAATGAAGGTCAGAAGCATAACAGCATGACATGGTATTTATCTTTTTATATTTGGACACAATGATTTGATGTGCTGGGAAACATTCACATAGAAAAGGTCATACTCAATGGACAGATGATTACACCCTGAAAAGTTCATAGAGAAACAATGTTTATCTTATCTGCATGAAAATTTCCTGTGAGCCTGACAAAAAGCTATACTTCACCTGAAATAATGGCACCTAGCAGCCAGGATCACTCTATGTGCTGGAAAACGTTTCTTTTCTACAATAAAGGTAACGTCACTATATTCTTCCCCATTCATTAGAGCACCAATGTGCTCTGACAGAATGTGAACGTGGTCAATCTCACCCACAGCTGTGTAAGGACGCAGCGGGTGGCTGTTACTCATCTTGGAGGGAATGTGATATTGGTAGCCTAAAGGGAAAAAGAAAACAACCAGTATTATAAAGGGCAAAAATATTAAAAAATGGCAAAGATCAAGCTGCGATTACAAAAAACCCCGACTAGTGTAAGTTACCATATATTACAAGAAAAATGAAACCAAGAGGTTTTCTATTAAAGTTCATTTACAAAAGGACTCAACGAAGCTTACATCAACAATTCTAGTCAACAGAAAATATTTCAGAGAATTCCGTCACCTTGCTGTTCTGTCAATCAATTCACCTAAAATAAAAAAGCTTCCAACAAAAGGAATTAAACAATTTTAATTAAAATTATCTCTGAATTAAAATGCACATAAATTATGAAGTAATAAATAATTTGACCAATTAAGCATAGCCTTTACTAAAATTGATGACAAGTAAAAACACCAGAATTTTTGCTGAATCCCAATCAACTTTCCAGAACTGGGAGAAAATGAAAAAAATCAGGATAACTTTTAACTAAAAACAGACAAAGTCTGTCAAAGAGCAAAGTTTTACAACATACAGTTCAATTCTCTTGCCCTT
This sequence comes from Steatornis caripensis, assembly GCA_013398225.1. NCBI lineage: Eukaryota > Metazoa > Chordata > Aves > Caprimulgiformes > Steatornithidae > Steatornis > Steatornis caripensis. Next base: position 262,250 of record VZSC01010946.1, read on the forward strand.
TCCCTTCAGTTTTCTTGATGCCTTCTTGTTCCCTCATATATCTAAGAAAATAAACCCCCTAATACCTCTCAGTCACGAAAGCAGTAGACTGTCCACTAATGCACAATACAGATTAATGCACTAGTCATGTCTTCTATGGAATTGCTTTGTTACTTCTTAATTCACACGAGGTTTTACTTTTGTTGGTTTTGGTTTATTTCAGCAACAGCGGCTTTCCGTAGTCTCAGCGGCAGATTCATCCACAGGAGAATTTAGGTCTTAAATCAGCTTCTATTGTTACACTTCAGCTTACTTTTCAATGAAAAGAGGTTGGCTGTTTCAGATAATAACCATCCATATTTTCAGAGACAACTTCTGTGCTCCAATGACTAGCTACTTTTCAAAATGGGCACATTACTTAGTGACGAATAAAGATGGTGCACACCACAAGAAGCAGGAAGATGATGAGGCCATACCCTGCAAACAGCTAACACATTAATGTTTCAAGTGAAATATTAATTACACGAATGCACTTTTAAGCTCTATTTTCAAAGTATTATGAGAAAAATACGCATCTGTTTACAGTCATTTCTACCCCAACAAAGAAAAGAAAACACAAGCACATGGGGTTAAGTATTATTTGCACTTCTGTAACATCTGGAACCCTTAACCCAAAATCAAGATACTACAGAAGCACGGTCCCAAAGAACATTAAACTAAACTAGAAAAAGCAATAGAAATAGAAAATAAAAATTAAAATAAATACAACACACTAAATTGATAACACAGATCACAGCACAAATGGGAACAAAACCGCAGCTTTCCTCAGGCTGTCTCTGCTACTTCAATTAGCAGCGGTGCCCATGTAGCCATTACAGCATGGAACCAGCAACACTGGCCAAGATACTGGAGGCAGCCTAACCATGGGAACACAGAATACAGTACAGACATTCTTCTGTTCTGACAAGAGAGTAAATTAATTTTTATGGTTTTTCATAATAACAGACTGTTTCTTCCATTTGCCCTAGTTAATTTACAATTAGCAAAGACAACTCTGCACTGAACAGATTATGCAACACACACTTCCACTAACATTTACTTTGTAACGAGCAAGATTAACTTAACACATCAGCCCAGTTGTGTTTATAGTAGCAATAATATTTATCACAACATAATAATTTGAAAGTTTATAGACCACAGCAAAATTAAATGCCCTCAAAAGCTAAAATCTTTTATTACACCAAAGGAACAAACAAAAGGATGTATTTGTTACTCCGCTGTAAATCTCAAGTCTCAATACGCCTTCCAAGACTCCTGTACCTTACAAGTCTATAATTGCTGCTGTTGACTTTCATTCACAAGAGTCAGGCAACCCAACTATGTGACAGTTACACACATGTTATCAAGCAACTCTGTGCTTTATTTCTTCTGCTAGTTCTGGTTTTGATTGCTTAGGGAAGTTCATTTACGATACTTTATACACGTACAACTATAGGCACATTTTTGTTTTAAAATCTATTTTTAATTCCTTTTTTTCTACATTCTATTTCTTTGTTTCCTTCATCCACTCTTATCTCTAAAAAATAAGTACAGGTGCTGTTTGCATAAAACTGAGAGACTGTAAAAGTTGTAAAGATAAGGGAATGCCAGCAGTTGCACACTAACTTTGCTTCTAGTAGCTGTGGATCTTGTCCTGTGCCAACAGGACACAAAGTTCAAGTGAAAATTGTTTCCATTTCAGGTTGAATAAGCAAATAAAGTGAAAAGCACACTTCCCTCTCAAGGGTACACAAACCTCTCTAAACAAGAATCAGTGTATAGAACAGGGCAAAGTCTGAACTGGGGACACTTGTTAATAAGCTGATGATGCCAGTCCTTACAAACATCAAGACCCTGAACTACAGCAAGTGATGAAAGTAGAAATTTAGAAATCTCTGTAAGCTGCAAGACAGATTTGTTTCAAAGTTTAATGCTCTTCAAATTGCTGGTACAATGTACTATTCTAAATTGCCAGTTTCAAACAAGAACAAAGTGTTGGAAACTGGCAACTTTATGAAACTATGTACATGCCTTCTATGCTTTCTGTGGGTAACAATACTGTATTGAAGAAGCACTCAAACTCATTTATTACTACGCATTTCCAATGCAAGTTTTGTTTGTATTGTGGATTTTCCATATAAAGCGGCCCAGTGACAGCAGTCCTGCCTTTAAAATATAGAACCAAGTAACACATGACTTCAGATCTTCCTAGACTGGATTAATTAACAGTACCAATTCAGTCAAGTGATCTGCATATTTCTTGTTTGAGGAAGTAAAAAGTAATATATTGCTTTAGTTGCAGCAAGTTGCTATGAGCTCACAACTTCCCTGTATAGCTAAACATGAATTTTTCTAGTTGCAATTCAGAGTACAATTTATGATAAAAATAGATGGATGCTGCCAGGAGCTTGGCAAAACCCTTCCTGTAGATCCTTCTGGCATCAAACAATGCCACCCATTTTCAGAGGACACAGGTTTTTACTATTCCTAGGGTCAAAGAAGAACACTTAACCAACTTCAAAATAAAAGGCTGAGCAATCATTTACAGGCCTCTTGCCAGCACCATAACCTATTTCCACCAGGAGGTATTCAGAGCTAATTAACTGCTTCAGGAGTCAGCTGCGGCAGCTTTGTTCATGCCACAGAAACAAACAAAACAAAAAAGTCTTCTCAGTGAGTTTGAGGGCAATTAAAACTGCAACCATCTCAAAAGGCATCTGTTAAGTTAGAACGCCTACAAATCACTTCTGTCTAAGACCCCACAGAAGACAGGCTTCTTGGTGGCCATCTTCAACAGCGAGCATGTGAAAATATGTGGCTTAGTACTTATGTAATAAGGCAATATGCAATATTACACAACGTGTGTCATGGCTAGAGAAACAACAACAAAACCTCCAGAGTTTTCAGTTTGCTGTATTCCTTTTTAGTAAGTAATCTGTAATGTTATAGCATACAAAAACATGATCTAGAAAATGCAGCAACAACAGCAAAACCGTGACATCTTTACTAAGCAACTCTCAAACCAGAGCTGCAACAAATACCAGTACTCAGTCACTTCCCCCCTCATTTGGGCTATCACCAGAGTCCTCTGAAAAGCAGCGCTGTTTCAACATAACATGGAAGACTTGTTTTTATACCAGGCACAGAAAAGGGAATTATTAAATTCCTCATGAAGAATTTGTAAATTTTTTTCTATATAAAATGAGTAAAAAATGTTTATATAACTGATAACCCTACTAAAACTTCAGAAATAAATGCAAGTAAATAGACTATTGCTAGAACTAAAAATTTTATGAAATAAGTTTGGATTATAAACACTGCGCAAATATTTTCATACCCTTGAAACACTTAAGCCCTTCATCATCTAGTTGGTACCTATCAAGATAATACAAGTTTTGCCAGAATTACACGAAGGGAATTTTCTTAAGTATAATTCTCTTACACTGCTGTTTCATCTAGAAATACAAATTAGTTGGCAAGGATTTGAGTAGTATTTCTATTTTTTGTAATTCATTACTTTGTAAATATTTTGCTATGCTTTAAATAAAATCCAGCAAAATATTATTGTAATTACAGTTTCTATTACCATAAACTCACAGAATATGGTAGGTGTGACAGTAAGGCTACTGCACAAACACACCATTGTTTCAAACCATATGATTCGGTTTTTTATTGGATATACACATGTCTTTTTATGTAAAAACATTTTGTTCTCATAATCAGCTAACATCTCAGGCAATAGGAAATTTTATTAAATATTTCAACATACACAGAATATAACTCAAGTAAATACTTTGATTCTGTCATACCCCTCGCTACAGAAGCTCCTTTGTATTTCTAAATAACAATTACAAATTCGACTACAAGTGAAAATTGTAACAGAAAGGGAAAAAATACATATTCTAATACTTAGTATCCGATAGTAATAATGTAATCAATGCAGTATGTATTCATAAGTATAGAATATGAACGATGAAGTAAATGAAATTCACAGAACTGATAATTCTCGTCTTCAACACTTCCGTTGTGAAAGGATTAAAAACAAAGTGGATGTTAACTCTGGTTAATGGTAAACAGCCACACCATTCGATGACAGCATTCAAAACAACAATTTAGTACGAAGTGTTTTGACTTAAAACATACGGGAAGATACGCACTGCCCATTACTTTCATTGCTGTAGTGCTAACGTTTTACGTTCTGCTCAGAGACTTATTCCTCTGACAGAAGAGTAGGAATAACTTTAGCTAGGCACAAAGAGCAATATATTAAGTGCAGATTATTTATAAACACACACATAAAATAGGCATTAATGCACTCGATACAACCTGGTTAAAATGGCATACGACTAAACCTGCACATTAAAATCTCAAGAACATACACTGGTCCACTCACCAGTAAAGTTGTCTGAAGATCTACAGTGGATGTAGCCCATAGGCAGATGACCAACTTCCTGAAAATTAGGGTTCTTCGCCATTCTGAACAACAGACAGATTGAACAGCAAGCTCATAGAATCGCCATTCAGCAACATCCGGCTGCACAGCAACAACTGTATCATTTCCTGAAACAATGCATGAAATATATACCATCAGAAACTGGGGGCATGCAGCCTATAGCAAAAGTGAGAGAGATGCATATCTCTTGGTTAAATTTTTTGTGGAAATAAATTCTTAAAAAATCCCTCCATTCTATGGGAAAACTTCTACTAATGTTAGAACATAGCATTAGAATTTTTTTTGAGCCATCAGCATTTAATTTTGACTATATTTTTAATCACCAAAAAAGCTAACACATCATCATTCATTTGTTCACTTTAAGCCACAACAATTTCATCTCGACATTCCTGCTACAGCCTTAATGTCCCTGAGAACACCATTTTCCCCCATAGGTGTCCTAATTAAACCAGGTCTATACATGGTATCATACACATTTTATTCTCTACACATCCAAAGATGTCTGTGTGTTCTTGCCTAGCTAAAGGTTTGGGGGGTTTTGGTGGTTGGTTTCTTTACAATACTTCAGGCACTTGCAAATCTTTCTCCTGTGCAAGCCTGTAATTTTACAAACAGGAAAACAAAACAAAACTGTAGGGTGAGGAAATACAGAGGCTTTATTTGTTTAAATACATAACCAATGTAATGAGTCTCTCTCAACAAGTATAAATTATTGTTATTCTTCCCATCATACCTGCCAGCAGGAAAAATAAACTGTATTTAATTTGCTAAACAGATGAAAACTTGATCTATGAATTCTCTCTTAAGAGACACCCTAATCTTCTTGAAGTATATGTTTAAGGGAACAAAGGAGGAGAAAGAAGAAAAAATACTTCCAAGTAGTCTCATGAACTGGAAAGTATACACACCTTAATTCAGCAAATTGAAAACAGGTATTAGATGAAGATATCCTCATTTTGGAGTATAACATGTAATATGTAAATATTTGTTTCGACAAGTAACATATGTTATCAAATTGCCTTGTGTATTCAAAAGCCATTTATAAAAATTCTCATGGCTTCTTTCTTAGATAAATAGGAGTGAACCAATGCCAACAGAACAGCACGCTTCAAGCACCTGATTTACAGATGTGTAACAGAAGACAACGCCAAATACAATCTGCATTGGAAACAGGCTCAAATGAAACTTTAAAACACTTAAAAATTTAAGTGGTCCCAGCACAGGGCTGCGGGAGGGGTCCGTGTGCTGCCGTTTAAAAATACCGTGAGCAAGGAGCACTGCTGGGCAAGTAAGATCAGAGGCAGATCGCTAACAAGTTCGCATCAAGTCGTTGTTTTTAAAGCCTGACAATATGACAGCTTCTCCTAAGCCACAAGTAATTTCAATGAATCAGAGCAGTGCGTAACTTGCAAAAGTAGTAAAGCACTAAGACCCAGGAGAACCTGCAAGAATACTGTATGTGCTATTACAGCATCAGAATGTCGAACTAATACAAGAACTTAAATTAAAAAAATAAAATAAAAAAGCCACAACAGGGTCTGGCACAGCACAGGGACAGGCAAAGGCGGGGGGGGGGG
>VZSC01010946.1:268436-295262 GCA_013398225.1 Steatornis caripensis
GAGGGCGGCCGGCCGCCAGCGACCCGCCCAAGGTCGCGCCCGGGAAAGCCAGGGCCGCTGCCTCCCCGGGAGCCACCGTCCACGTCGGGAGGCGCCGGGGAGGCACCCCCACCCGCTCGCCCGCTCCCCACCCGCAGAAAGGCGCCTCAGGCGAAACCCCTCCACCGCCCGAGGCGCCCGGCTGCTCCCCGCGGGCGGCCCGCGCTCCCGCCGGCGGCGCTTTCTCGGCCCGCGCCTGCCCCATCGCCGCCCGCTCCCGGGTCGGCCTGTCCGTGCCCGGCGGGAGCCACCGGCGGCAGCATACGGGCCCACCGAGAGGCCGGGGGAGGCACTGGGAGCCGCCGCCCGGTCGTCACGAACCCGTTCCGCAGGGGGGTCGCGGCAGCCCGCACCTGCCCGCAACCCTCCCCCAGGACTCACCGGCCCCGCCGACGACAAGGCCTCCACCCCCGGCCCCGCCACTACGTCAACCGGCGCGCTGACGCCACTTGGCAACAGCAGCCGTCCGCCTGCGTGCTGACGTAGGCGAGCACTGTCGGGAACGGTGCGAGTTCCGGTGGCGGTTCCGTGGTTCCGTAGTTCCGTTCGCGCGGCGCCTGGTTTCCTCTTCCGGTCACAGAGCGGAGGCGGCCGGGGGTAGAGCAGCAGCCGCGGGGCTGGGCGGGGGAAAGAGCGCTTGGGGCTGGGGACGCGCTCCCGCCGGGGGGAGCCGCGAGGCCTGGGGCGGCTGGAAAACCTGGCTGCCCGCCGGCACCCCGCCTCGGTGGGCCTGCGCTCAGTGAGCGCGGAGAGGGCCTGGCGGCTGCTGCAGCACCGGGAAGCGTCCGTGCGCGCGTGTCCCGGGAGCGGAGTCCGCGGCGGGGCTGCGTGGGGCCTTCACGGCTGCGTCCTGCCCGCGGGCGACAGCCGCCCGGCCAGCAGGTGCCCGCGTTGGTCAGGAACCGGGCGCTCGTTCAGACAACAGCGACGCTTAAACGCTGGGCCCTTACGAAATAGCAACCGGCGTTCAACCTTCCCCGTCGTTCCCGTCCGCTGTTACTCGCCGAAGTCCAAAATGCGCCGTTCCCTTTGCTCAAGTGTAAGCGCGTGCTCGCCCGACTCCCGCCAGTCGGTACCGGCTTCTGCTCGGGAAGGCAACGAGAGCCCCTTCCCGCGCCGTCAGGAGAGTGTCCGCACGCAACCATTCTGTTCGTTTCGACGGTGCTGCATGAAGCTGAATTCTGGCCCTTCGGGTGGCAAAGCGCTACGCGATATGTCGTGCCGTGCTTTGTTTAGCAGAAAACTTTCCTTGAAAGAAGGTGAAAATAGCGTTGTCTGCGGTCAGTGAGAACATTAATTTCAAAAGTTTTTACATCTAAAATCTTCTAAGATCTGTTGCAGGCTAAAAGAATCATCATGAAGTTTTTCCTTAGTAGCTTATTCGTGGGTTTCATAACTGGGAATACTGGTTTTAATCAGTTCTTAGAATGGCAAGCAGCAGTTAACTTTTTTTTCATAAAAAAATCATACCTTGCCCACTTCATGATGCTGCTGTAACTAATTTGTAGATGCCAGTGGGTTTTTTTTTATTACTAGTTTCCTCCTGATTTCCCCATCATCTGTCATATTGCCTACGCTTTGTCAAGTGCATAAAATAAAAAGAAAAATCCAAGGGTCATTCCAGGATCAGCAAACAAACTTTTATTTGAGTACTAAGCAGAGCACCTTTGGCATAGCCTGCTCCTCCTCCTGTAGTTATCCACATAGTACCTAGGCGCACCCTTTGACTTACTCATCCCATTTATGAAGTAGCCTCGTTTTAATTACTGGATTCCATACATATGGGTCAATAGCTTTTCCAGTCACACCTGTACTTTGAAGTGTAGTGAAACGTGTCTGAATGAAACACTGTATGTTGATAAAGTAGGAACCATCAAGTTACATGCTTGTAAAATGTTGAGATTTTCCTTGCCAATGCCTTGGTCATAAAGCTTTAGATGATACATCTGTACTGACTGAAATAAAACTTAGTTTTAGACAACTTCACTTAGACTACTATTAGTCTAAATAATTTTTCTACTCACAGAGTCTAATGAGAGACTGAATGGTAAGGAACTGTAGTAGTACTTGTGCTTCAGTTGAGCTTTACTTCATTTTAAGTTCCTGTTTCAGAACACCAGCAACAGAAGGGATGTATATAAAAAACACAGCTTAGCCATCTAAACCTATCTAAGCTGCAATTGACTGAATGCTTTGTCTCATTGCTGTAGCTCTCATGCTTCTTGGCGCTATTCTCATGCTATTAACTTCAGAAGATATCACACCAAAGTTAAACTACAGTAGTCTTGAAATTACGAGCTCTCTTAATTGCTGCTGTAAGGTATTCTGCAATATCGTGTACCTTTTTTAAAGTAGGGTGAGGTTTCATTGGTCAGTTGTGCCAACCCTTCTGCTAAAATGAAAGGCTTGCTTCACTCATTCAGGAAACTGAGGAGCCTTGAACTGGCTCCCCATTTTTGCTTAATAAACTTGGCATAAAAATAACCCATGATTCAAGAAAACCTTCACTAAGTTGTTTGTTTTTTTTTTTTTATTAAGCCACTTTATTAAGCTGAATTAGCCTGTTTGGGCAGGGGGTGCAATGTGAAAAGCCCCACATCTGGGAGGAAGACACAGAGATCATGTGGGGACAGCGATTTAAGACAGCTCACCCACTCAGGAGATCTCGCTCCAAACAGTGGTAACTATAGCGTCTCTATCAAAATGACTGAACATGCAAGAGAGTAAGTATCTGCACAAGTAACAGGCAGGGAACAGGCTAGGTATCAGTTCTGGAAGCCTAGGAGGGCAAAAATAGCGCAACCATGAACCAACAGTGTTTACTGTTGCAGAAAAAAGGCAACTTGGCAAATATTCAAGAAGGGTCAGAATCTATTGTATATGAATGACACTGATAAGGCACCCCCTAAAGCACAGTATCTGTAAATACTGTAGAGATAAGCCAGGAGATAATAAACAGAAAGCTGAAAAAATATTCTCTTTTGAGTTACTATGTCTACCTTCAACTTTATTTATGATTACTTCACATCTGTAGGGGGTATTAAGCAGAGCAATAGTTTTACATTCCTTTTTGCAACACCTAAGGCTCAAATGAATCATATAATCCATTTTACTGATTTCCAAGGGTAAAAAAAAATCTTCCATTAAGTTTCATGAATCGCTTTTCATGTGGAGCGCTGTAAAATTTCTGAGTTTATATATGCTATCTTGTTAAGATGAGGCAGACAGAAGTAAGGATTTTTCAGGTGAGGGGACAGGACAGCAACACTTAGCATTTAAGTCATTAACATCTACATTAGTACAGCAGAAATCAAATGCAATGCTTTCTACATTTCTGTTTTAATTTATATGCCAGGGAATTATTCACAGTTATTAACTCTGCACATTATCATTAAACTACTAAGATATCATGCTATCAGGTCACACAGTTGTCTTCTTCACTACTGTACTCCCAATTCATGTTCTTTTATCGTCAATTTCTTCTCAAAAAACAATCCACAAACCAAAACAAATAGCCTTTCAGTTATCTAGTATTCAACAATTAGCAAAGCAACAGCTCATACTGCTTTAGAATTATTTTGTAGTATTCACCAATGCTTTATTTAGAAGTGACTTGCAATGCCATTACGTTGTAGCAGTCACACAAGTGAACACTCCAGAGGAGTTAAGTGCCACTCGAACCACAGCAAGACAGGGCAGAGGGTTTTTTTCCTTGTTGGAAGGAACAACAGGGTTTCAAAACTTGACATGATTTACGCTGTTCGTAACAGGTGGAACAGCATAAAATCAAATAATTTGCATAACATGTAAATGTTACATTTTTTCCTGCTGTTTACAGGTATTATTTCATTGTCACTCATTTTGAGAGGGCAGATCGAAATGTCTACTAGTATGAAACTGTTCTTTCAGATACTCTTCATTAATTTTCTAATGCGGAATGTACAGTTATTTAACATAGACCCAGACCTTCGTTGAAACAAAAATTACGAGCAAGCTCTTTCTAGTGCTGAAAGAGACGAGAAGGATCACTGTGAGATAACAACTATGAGACCTCTTATCATGGCTGTTAATCAGCACCCAGAAGGTGAAACACTGAATTCTTTCTGCTGAACTGATTTACTGACTCCACAAAGTTTCTTGTTCCAGGTAAAGCTGTTTAAGGCTGCTCCTTAAAGAGTTTTGCCTAGCGTAATGGAAGTAAGATCAGGACTTTCATAAACATGCTACTACTCAAGTCAAAGTCTGACACTTTATTTTCTAGTGTACAAGATAGGACATGAAGCCTTCAGGATCTTTCGACTTCACAAAAAAATATTCTGAAGTTTTTTCTTCCATTTTGAACCTCATCAGTGGTAAGACAGGATTTTTTTGTTGTTACTAGGTTAAATCTAAACAGTGTGAGATACAGTGAATTTCTGGTCACATACCTTTTGATAGCATTTAGTGAAATATTAACATAATCAGTGTTCAAGAGGAGAATCTGTGTAAGCGCTCTTTGAAAAAAATGGTTGACTATTCCTAATTGGAAATAAATTGCAGTGGCGTCACAGGACAAGAAAAAAGGGACTCAAATACACTGAGGTCCCAGGGGATAGTTCTAGAGGAGACTCTGAACATAACTGATTCCTCTCAATTAAGTGAGAATTTCACACACACTGTTACAGATTTTCTCCAGGGGACTGAAGGTGTGCATGTCGTCTACAATATGCTTTATTAGAACTAAGTAAGAGTCACCATGTGTTTAGGATTCAAAATTTCAATCCAGTAGCCATCAGGATCCTGAACAAATGCAAGTCCTTTCATTTTACCTATTAGAAAAAAACCAAACAAGATAAAGTTAAGACTACATGACTAGTTCTTGGCGTCAAATATGACTACTTCGGAAAGTATTTTTCCTTTTTCCCTTTTGCATGAGAATTACTTCAAATTAGACAGCTAATTCTGAAAACATCCAGATTAGTTTTTAATCAGCATTAGATCTTTGTATGCTAAATTATCAATCTTAGTCTCAACAAAGCTGTAGTTTAAATTCACTTTGAAATCCTATCTTTTGTTGAACTAAGTTTTCTGCATAGGCCCCTCTAAGTGTTCATCCTCTGAATTCAGAAAAATATTTTTGTTCTCCAGGATGTTTTAACATATTTTCTTGAACTGGCTTTCCCAGTATAAAATCCTGTGTTTCTCTGCCATGTTCATCTCCCATCATTCCTGTGTCCACACTGAAGTTTTACATTACTGTTTTTCGTTTGTTCCCTTCTCCCCCGCCCCAGTATGGATTACAGTACACATTTGCATCACTTCATAAAACAGAAAAATGCAGGGTAGGAATCTTTTAAATTTTACTGTTGGAAAAAATATTACTCGTTAAAACAGGATCCCAAAAAGTGGTCTTCAACAGTAGGTCAAGATAGCACAGCTTAATGTGTTATCTTAAAGTGTTAACCATACACTTTAATTATACTTGCTCTATTTGGCTATTGACTGTAACAGAACCAACCTAATTCTTAATATATTCTAGTTACAAAAACTTCTATGGGAATAGATGCTTGATTCAGTAATGTAGGAAAAAAAAATAACATTAGGTCTCTCAGCCTGATCCACAAACAATGAACCTGAAGTTCAAAACTTCCTTCTCCTTGGCATTTGCTGCATAAATTTTATTTCTTAATGTTAAAAAAAAAAAACCTTTGTTGTCCTTGCTGCCTCCCCCTTGACTGCTTGAAGAGTTCTTTCCTCTCATTTATTCCATTTACACTCTAAGTTTCCCTCCCCTCCTACAAACTTAGAGCTGTGCAGTGATACACAATCAAAGTCAGGAGCTCTCACTCAACTCTTTCAAGGTTCACCACGTAGTGAACAAATTAAAAAAGGCTCAGAAACTCTAAAATGCTAGAAATACTAAGTTCAATTCTTAAGACATCTGTGTTCAAGTTAAGTTCTCACCTGTACTTGTTACATTTGCTACAGATGAGAACACTTTGAATAAGATGAAAATCACTTAAATCTCTTTTCATTTACTTGTTCTTATTCCTCTAGCAAGGAATCTAGATCAATTCCAGTATGTGTGAACTGAAGCTTCATAGACTAATGTTTCTTTCAAACTAAAGAAAACCTCCCTGTTAGTACCAGCAACAGTCTAGTTTCTATAGGCAGAAGGAAGTAGTAGTACCACAGATTTGTGCATGCTGCTGAGTATTAGATGTCCGTTTCAGAACGCATCATTCCTAAAACTCTCGTGAGCTCTCTTTGTGAAAGAGAATCCAGTTGAAAAATGCAGGACTTCTCACCGCTGATTTCTGCATTTTAGGCTATTCTGCTATAGACGTTCTTTGTTTATGTCTTCTCTAGACATTTGAGCTACACATGATGCATTTTTTACTAAAAGTTACAAGAAGTCAAATATGATATAGACTAGTGAGGTTATTTCTACCAAAGCTCAGAGAACAGTTAAATAGCTAGTACGTGGCGTTAGGTGGATTTAAATAAAAATAGACAGAAAAGTCAAGAATTACTCAGTTTAATAGGTGGAAGTAATTGTCTTCTGAGTCATCTTATTTTTATATGGTAAGAACCCAACAGATGTGACATGTGAATGTGATCCATGTTAAACTCTGTAATAACTCTACGCAGTAGTATACACAGTAAACTATGACATTAACAGAGCGCATGAATCTTACTAAAGGTCAGACTACATACAGAATGCACGTAGGTAGACTGCTTAACTGTTGTTACTGAGATGGATCTATTGTCAGTTCTGTGCACTGTGTAAGAGGGCGCAAGGGTAACTCGTTCTAGCACCTGCTACGCAGTGACAACTACTAGAAGAGTATTACCTGGCTTTCCAGGAAGATCTACTAGACAAAATATATTAAAACATAAAATATATATTAAAAATATATATAAAAATATATATTAAAAAACTGACTTGCATTTCTGATCAAGACTTACCATCATCTGGTTTCTTCACAAATTTCACTCCTAATTCTTCAAACCTCTTACAAGCTTTATCGACATCAGGGACAGCAATTCCAATGTGACCTGTGCAACAAGGCAAAAAGAATAAAGTACACTGTTAAGTATTGCTGAGTGTTCTATGAAAAAGGTTGCTCAGTATTTCATCCTGTGCAAAAAGTTTACATGCTGTAGTTCACATAATATATGACTGTATACAAGAAAAACATTGCTTCCAGAAAGAAGAGCATTTTGGGTACTAACATTATGCTCCTTCAGAAAGTTGGCTTTTTGATAATGCCTTTTAAAATAAGAACTTTAGAGCCAAAATATCTCATATTGTTTAGATGAGAACATTATCTAGAGTAGGAAAAAATTATCAATCAAACTTTTATCTGTATTTCCTTTATCAAAGCATGCCCACGTAACAGGATTTTGTTGCGTGTCCTCAGTTCAACAGTACAATGAGTTCATCATGTAGAGACTAACACTAGCACGATGCACGGCCTCAGCTTACAAATCAATTCGGAAGCTTTAAACATCAAGTGGCTACATTGAGTATGAAACTTATTTCACAATCCAGTGACCTTTCAAGCACTCAAAATACAAACTCGAGCCACACAAATACAACCCTTAGTGCTACAAACGGAATTATCCTTTTAGCTTAAAATTGGTAACCAATGGATTATAAAATAGAAATCCAATTGTAAAATCAGTCTAAACACCATGACAATCTGGTACACAAGAGCAGTTAACTGTTCTTCATTCAGTAGTTACTATCAGCATGCATTTGCTCGCCAAAGGAATGTGCTAGTACATTTTCTTCAAAGTAACCTACTAGAAAAGTCTTTTCATCCATACAAGTTTAAAATATTTTCTCTACTAGTTCTCACTGAAAAAAGCCTACAGCATATACTTACCCAATAACCTTTGCACAGAATGTATACAGATGTTTTCTAAAACATTTGAAACTCCCATTTTTCCCCAATACACAAGAGAAAAAATGTAATCACAATAAACCAAAGCTTAAAAACTACAAACAGAAGACCTACCAAATCCTCGGGGATCTGAATTGCCATTGTGATAAGACTGACTTTCATCATTTTCAGTGCCCCAGTTGCTGTAAGAAGGAATTATTACATATTGAAGAAAAACATAGAAATTAACAAATCCTAAACGTTCAGTTTCCTCAGAAGGCTAAGCTGTTTCTCCTAAGAAACCAGAGAATTTCAGCTGTTGGCTGCATTCATTAAATATCAAGATTTTCCCCAGTCACAGGTCCTAGGGATAGTCTCAGCATTAATCCAGTCCTGTTCCAGCCCTTCACGAGCATTCAAGTTCTACATTTGAATGAGTCAGAGACACTCCTGTCTCATTCAGGTTAGAGAGAGGGCTGCTGGGTGAGTCAGTTTATCTACTCATCACTGGGGAACAGTGAGGGCAGCAGGTCCTGAAGCCAAGCAATACAGTGGGGTATCTGGGAGATTCTTTCTGCACAATAATGATTATTAGTAGCATCAACCAAATTGTCCTGTTTACGGGAGATGTATGTTTTGACTTAATACCTCTTTTGATCAGATTCCAAACGCAGTATTTATCGATTATTAGGATGCTCTGGGGATCCAAAGGAAGTTCTAACCACATTGGGTTTTCCTAAATTCTGTGGCTTCCCTACCCGGATGTCATGCACACTCAAAATACAGCAAGCATTACTTCCGTGTTTACATTCCACTGTTTGCCTAGCAGTCGGAAAGAGCTCTGGGAAGAGAAAGATTAAGCTTGCCAAGTATCCAAGATCTCAGCCATATTTTAAGGCTATATGACAGTGAAGATGTTTCCACAGTAATGATTACATTTTTAATTCAATCCAACAGGATTTACACTCATCCACTTCTGTTTAATCACCATTAGCCAAATGTCATCTCTCATTACATTAATACTTACTGTGTCAGTTCAAGGGTAGCTTTTCTAGAGAAGGTCCAAGCTATTCTCTCAGTTTTATCTTTTGGGATATCATTTTTATCTTCATATGCCAGGAAATAGAGTGAGAACTTCATAGCAGGAAAGTCAAATTTTTGAAGCAGCCTAAATGGCAACAATTATTATGACATACTCAACTTAAAAAGGTTACCAGGTAGCTTGCAAATAAACCAAGATGCTTCCCCCATGGAAGAACTATTACTGTGGTTTTTTGCCTTTCTGACTGTAATCCACATCTTAAAATAGCTACATTTTGAACCATCACATAGCAACTTTCCAGAAGACACTGCAAACCTACAAAAATTAGAAGAATCGGATGGTTAAAAGCCATTCAGTAACTGAATAGCAAAGCCAGTACAAAGGCTCAAGTCTTGAGGCTGCCACTCTGTTACTTGTCTGTATTTCCTCAGGAAGATCTTTATGTTTATCCACTTCAAAATATCACCAAGGGATAAAAATATTTACTTTGAAACTTATTGCTTCTGGGGAGCTCAGTGGCACCAGATAAAGTTTAAGAACACAGCAGGATTAGAAAACAAACATACCTTTAGAAGAAGTATTTTTATAATTTCAGTAGCTAGGTATAATCATAAAATCCATTTCAAATGTGACAATCAACTAAAAAATACTTGATGTGAGAAAAAGCTGTTTATAAAACTTATCTCTTTACTAGATGCAAGAAGTCACCTACTTTCCTGTGAAATATTTTATACCTCTCTATTTTCACCTAATTTCCAGTGATGGTGTGGCATACTTCAAACCATTTTTATGTAGGATGTTTAACCAGAACAAGTAGGCATGCAAAACAAATCTAATTTTCTTTTCAGCTTACTAGGTATTTAATTTTTATTTTCTCACCCACCCTGACATCTTCACTAAAGTAGAAGTAGTTTATTTTACTTCAGTCTGGACCCGTTTCAAGATGTTTAAAAATATGCTAGAATTTAGTTTTGAAATAACTCATTTCAAATGTCAAGAATGTGCACGCAGCTTTAGCATAAACACGTCTGGCTACTGCAGGACATCCGCCTCCCAACAGCATTCTCCAAAAGACTGAGTTTAGACCTTGTCTCCAGCTTCCATTGCCTTGGTCTCTCATAACCGGAGGTGATCATAAGCGACTTCTGAGAACTAGTAGAAAACTTAATTTCAAGATTTATAGCAATGACTCCTAATTACAAGCACTGTCATAAAAGCTACAAGTTAGCTGCAGGCTCAGTGAGGAGGAAGTAAGCAAGTTGCACTCTGCTAATTAATGACATAGTTAAGAAAAAAAATTTCTAGTCAAGGCCAGTATTAATACATTTGCAGCTCAGGCATTAACTGTGCTGTGGGAGTTCTCAGAGATTGCCAGACTGTCAAACTGGGCATCAGCTGATGGGCCAGCATTGCTTCTGTAGTTAGACCAATTATTATAACTACATCAAAATAACAGAAACTTTTCAGAAGAAAAGTAGGAAAAAGCAAACTTATTGTGGCATACAACTTCTACTCACGTCATTCCAAGAACTCTTGTATAAAAATCCAGAGACTTTTTAGGATCCTTTACTCTTAACATTGTCTGCTGAAACAAAAAATCCTGGGGGGAAAAAAGGTTTGTTATTTATACGTCAACCAGAATTTAATTATAGGTATGAACAAAGATGCTGTTAAAGATGCAGTTAATAACGAATCTAAAACTAGCAAGTTTAGAAGTAACAAAGTACTACATTAAGTATAAATAAAACATTTTGTCCTGATCCTACGCATACAGATTTAAGTGAAATAAATATGCCTTTGTAACATAATGTTTAAAGCCAATAAACAATACCACCACTGGTATCACTCAATATATATTATCAGTGGCATAAAGAAAGGGGGTATCATTCTTATATTATTCTTTTATGGAGCTGTACTGCACATGAACCACTTTGCATGCAAGCACAGTAGGCACGTGAATATTTGATACTGGGCCTCACTGCAGAAACAGAATTTAAATAAAGCTAAACTCCTGAACTCATAATATTTATTATTTCATTGCACAGGTGTTGAATTTGTGTCAAGCTTGATGACAGTGTCACTCATATACCAAGGGCTAACAAACATTTAAGTGGATGAAAAACGAATGGCACGATAGTCTTGAGAGCTGTAGTAAAAAAAAAAAGACAGCTGTAGAACAACTGAAATGCAATTACAAGGTTGCGCTAACAGAAAGTAAAAATGCTTGGGGGGGGATGAGGAGGCCCCGGAGCACTGGCCTGCCCGGCGGCCGGGCACAGAGCGGACGCTGGCGCTGCTCAGCTCCCACCTCACGGACGCTCCGCGCACCAGGCCCGGGCGCGGGACGGGACAGGACCTGAGCTCCCAACGACCGGCCCGGCGGACCCGCTCTTCACCACGAAACACGAAACCGCGCCGGGCTGGCCGACGCCGGGACGGGGTCCCCGCACAAGGCGGGGCCGCGCACCCCGAACGCCAGGGCAGCTCCCTGCCGAGCAATCCCCGGCCACCTCCTCGCTCCCCGACGCCGCGACCCTTCCCGGCCCCATGCCGCCTCCCATCTACGGCACGTCCGCCCAGCAAAGAGCAGGGGGGGAGGGGGGGGGGACACACTGGCGCTGCCAGAGCCCCAGGACGCGCGTCCTTGTCAGCCCCATCCACCCCACCTTCGTGCTCGGATCCGGCTCCGAGCAAGCGCCGTAGGCTGCCTCATCGCTGAGGCCGCTGAGCTCTGCTGGGGCCGCCATGTCGGGAGAGGAGGAGGAAGGAGGCGGCGGCGTCCGCGGGCAGGCGCTGCCTCGCTCCGCCCCGGGGCGTCCCTACAGGCGGGCGGGGGATTGGCGGGGACTCCTTAACGGTGCGGCGAAGGTGCCCGGTGAGGTTCGGTGTAAGCATTAACGGAGTTAAATCAGCTGAAGCGCGGGATGAAACCACGGAGCCTCCGCTCTGACGTGACGATGCACCCCTCTAGCTGCCGCTCGCCGGCAGAGCGTTCTATACAAGTGCCTACAGCAGGCGCAGGGATCCCGCTCCAACGGAACGGTGCTCTTCCTGTAAACCCTCCCGACTGGCGGCATCCGATGGTGGCCGGGGAAGGCGGCCCTGCGCCGTCGACCCCGCTTGCAAGCGTCCCCCCGCCGCTGTGCTGGTCTCTGTCTTCGTCTGTGGGCGCTGCGAGAAGATCGCCCTGTGGAGTTACACGGCGACACTTTGGTATAAACAATTATTTCAGGTCTGAAAGAGAAGAATAATCTTTCAGTAACGCGGCAAGAAAAACAGGATTGAATACTCTGGGGAAAAAAGTACACTTGAATGAGGAAAAAGCACTTTGGCGGTGCAGCATCCTCACCGGGTTGCTTAAGTAACGTCCGTCGAGGTACATTTAAAACCAACCCACGAGCAACGGAATTCACGGCGCGTTCCTGCGCAGCGCCCTTCGGTGCCCAATGCAGCCTTTACGACAGAATTTCGGTTCAGCGTCTGGGGGTCAAACCCTCGCGGGGACGCGGCACCGCGCAGAGACCGAGGGGATGAGCACGTAGCGTCGCCCGTGACCCAGCGGCTCCGCTGCGGGGCGGGTGGAGCGTGAGCCGCGCAGCCGTTACGGGCGCCGCCGTCGTCACTGGCCGCCGTCGGCCTCCGCCGCTGGCGCCGAGGGATCTTCTCGCGGCGGGCGCTGGGACCGCTTGCGCTGCCTTCTGAGGGGCAGCAGCCGGCGGTAGTGCTGCTGGGGGCGTGGGGGTGCGCCCCTCTCCCCGCGGTGTGAGGCGCAGTTCCAGCCAGGTCGGTGGAGCTCTTTGCCTGCAGCTCTCTGCCAAAGCTGGAGTGTCGGTTAGGGTACCTCAGCTTCTCCGAAGAGAGCCAGAAGTCAGTATCCCATGTGCTCTGCGTGTGGGAATCCTCTGCTTTTCCTTCCCTCACGTCATTCTCCTACCTTTTAAGACATGTACTGGAAACCAGACTCACTTTTCTTGCATGAACAGGCCCTGTAGACATGGTTCAGGGCACCCTGGAGGGGAGAAAGGGAAGTTTTCATCTAGAACTACATCAGCTGTTACAACTAGGATAGGTAGACAGCTTGAGTTCGAGTTGGTTTTGTAAAAGTGCGAAAATCTCGGCTGAGCCACCGGACATCTTGAGTACTGATGTTTGGAGAGCCGGGGAGGATGCCAATATACAATGTAGTCTTTGCCTTTAAAGCAAGCTGTGAGAACCCCACCTCTCTCACGCTGAGCTTTAGGGAAGGGTGTCAACTTCGCTGTCTGACTTCAAGAGGACCAGTTAAAAGGCAAAGAAATTAACATTCAACCTATTCCACCTGGGTGTCAAGGGGGAAAATACCCCTGCTATCCTTAGAGATGACCAACCCAGTCAGATAAACATGAAGGAAAAGGAAGGAATTAATTAATATAGATTTTTATTTTTCCTTTTTTTTGTGACTTTCCCAAGTTTTTTCTTGGTATTTTTACATCGAGAAGGAGATGGACATTTTCTGTAACAGGTGATTGTGTGCCAAAGTCCATGAACGGTGGCCACTTTGCTAATGATGGGCAAAAATAAGGAGCTAGTAATGCAGCACCAGGCATTGCTTTTCATGTCAGCCTCACTTCTGATTTTCTATTTCTTGAATCAGGCAACAGTGTCTAAGAGTAACACAGATACATGTGTAGCTGGCTGCCCTAAGGATTCACAAGAACTAGTAGGTAATTCTTGATAGTTATTTTAATTATTTTATTAACAACAATCTGAGTAGAGTAACAGTTTACTTTTGGTTTTATCTGTTATCCTAGGTATGACCTTAATGGCGTATCTTAACATCTGTTTTATAAAATATTTTTCCATTATGATATCCCTGTGAAAGAGAACAAGCTATTTTTAGAGGAAAAATTACACACAAAGTAAGTACTTTAGGTATAGCTCTACTGATGATTACAGTGCCTTAAAATTATTTGCTCAATCTGTCTGTAGATTTGAGCACAGTAAATAAAATATTTCATTTTCTATATATATTTATGAGCGTTAAGATCTACTGAATGTGATTGATGGCAGCCAGCACATTGAAGTGGGATGAGTATGCTCTGTAATAGGAAAACATGGAGAGAGAGGATTTAGATGCTTCTCTGTAGCCCTGAATAATGGGCTTGGGGTTCACAAACCAAACTTTTCCTAGGCTTCTGTGCTAATGGAGTACAAAGGGAAGGAAAATGGAAGGAGCCACCTTTGTGTAACAGCCTACTGCTTAGCAGTCAGCCATTAATATACTTTGGTTTGGGCCATTTTGGAAATCCTCAATTAGGACGATTAACCTGCTAGTCCTTGGCCACCAGGAGATGGACTAAGAAATTCCTTTCTTTTGTCGAAGAATGATATCTGTTCCCTATGAACTGCGGCATTCCAGGGTTTAGGCACAGAATTACGAGAAATTCTTGACTCTGTTTCATTATGCTGAAGATGTCTGATGCTAAATTAAATTTTTTCCACTGAAAAAATACCGTCCAACACCCACCATCTTGTGTTACTTTTGCAAACACTTACACTTGTTAAGAATATTGTGCGTGGTGGGGCATTTGTATAAAAACCATGTGGAGGTGCTTATGTGAGCAATGCTTTAAGACCTGGTGTGGAAGTTTATGCAAGTCTTTTTGTAAGTTCAGTTGCTGAATATGTGTGTATATTTTGCAAACTAAAATTTAAACAAATAATTTGTATTCTAAACTGTTTCTATTTCTCAGTAATCAGATATTCAGTGAAGGTAGTAGTATTAAAAACATTTTTTATTATATAGAAAGATGTTCACAAAATATAAATATATGGTAAATTATTTTTTAAAAGTCTTTCTATAATCATCTTCAGCTTCACATTTCTAACCTATCATAAAACGTATATAAATGTCTCTCAGATCTTAAGAACTTGAAGAGGGCTTGATGATACTATTAAATTTATATATGTGGAAAGTCAGTCTTGAGAGGCTCTCATTTTTTGTGTTTTTACTCCCTACCTTCTTCCTTCCCATCTTCTTGAAAAGGTAGACTTGAGGAATCTGTATTGTTATAAATGCGATTTTTTTTTTTTTTTTCAAATTTCAGAATGGAGGGGGTATGAAAACTGGGCCCAGCCTTGCTGCCACAAATAGGGCTGGGCCTAGTCTCGCTGCAGAGAGTTCCATAACTGCTCCGGTTACACCAGAAGATGCAGTAGCCAGATCTATTCACCATAGCTGACAAATAGCAAGCTTTTCCTCCCAAGAGTCTTTTTCTGTTGCCAGCCAAAGGTTATCTAGGTTTTGCTGGAGTACTGGTGGGGTTTTGTCCTTGCAAGAAGTTTTAAAAGAAAAACAGGTTTAGTATTCAACCTTAGGCCTTGAAATAGATGTCTGATTCTTTTCTCAGATCATTACATTCAGTTTATATTAATTATTTCTTACTGGTTTTTCCTTGCTTATTGTTTATACCCTTTTTTTATATTAAATTATTTCTGGTAGAAAGTGAGTTTGTTTTTAATTTTTGCAGTATTTTAACATTTTACTTTAAAGTAATAGAGGAAGGAAGTGGGAGATATTAGCTGAATAATTTACACTGAAGCAAAGCTTAGTTCCTGCAAATATTTAATCACTTTAGATACATTCATTTGAAATTGGTTTGTGACATTTCTGTATTAATAAAATAAACTGAAATATTGCTTGAGAAAAATAAAACCAGTTAATATGGCACACACACAAATATCTTAAAATCTAGTTGTAGTATATCTATTGTTTGCTTGTCCTTGACAGATGCTCATAACTGACTTTACATTTTATAATTCTTAATAATTTATTCTTCTGTTAGCCTCTGAAAATTTAGATACTTTTAAAGAGTAGGGCAGTTATGTAGTCTTATAATACAAGACAGTAGATTTCAGCATTAATTACAAGTTAAGTAGCAGGTCAGTGTTGCGATCACTTTGCATATTTTCAGTTTGAAAGACGTGTTTAATGTTCTAGGCTCAATACCAAGAAGCAGGAGAATATCAAAGAACAAAAGTTGATGCTTCATATAAATACATATTTGAAGTTCTTAGTATCAGGCTAGGTTTAGACTTAGTAACTGTGGAAGAAATTATTTTGGATGCTCCTTTGGTGAGTTGGTTCTATATGTTTGTTGATTTCAATTTTTAAACAAAATGTGTAGCAAATTGCTGCTTTGATATGAAACGTTATCCATCATTTAGATTGTTTCTGCCAGAAGATATGATTAATAAGGCACGCAACTCATCTAAAATGATACCTGACTAAATCATTGAGCTTGGTTTCCTGACAGATTTGGAAATATTACCAGGGGTTTTGATTGTGGCTTTTTTGTCTTTCTTACCTCAAGGAAAATATAATTACTGCTGTTATTCTGACCCAAGGGATTCTTGTCACGTCCACCAGTTCCAACAAGTTTCATCCATCTCAGCCTGACATTATTATATTCTAAAGATAATAGTCTTCATTTGTTAAGCTAGTCCTCACTGAAATGCCAAAGATTCTGCAAAAATATGCATAACTTCATAAGCACATTTAGAAAATTGTGTTATTTAGTAATAAGAAGGAAGATTAATCCCACACCATTTAATTAATATAATTGAGTTTGGAAAGAGCCATTAAATAATTTCCCGTTTTTGAGTGCTTTGTTTATTTTTGAATGCTTAAAAGGTAAGAAAAAGTGGGTTTGTAGAGTGAGTAGATACTAAACCTGTGAAACTTTTGAAAGCTCATTCCTTCTTTGTGTGTCTCTAGTGTTATGTCTTTCATAGTGTTTCAAAGTGCTTGAACAAACAGGAGCAACCAGCTGAACTGTTTTTTTCGGAGAGTATCAAAACAGTATGGCTGTATGCCTTCGTGAATTGCATGATGTTATTTTTGTCTGTTAAAGAGGTTTAACTTAGCATTCAAAACTCTGCCAGATACTGTCTCCTCTGAGCAAACAAATCAATTTTTAGAACTTCAGCTGTTCAATTACGAGCCAAATTTAATACCAATCCAAATTTATTGTTTATTGTTTGTTTACTGGTATTTATATATAATGAAATGTACTTAAGCAGTCCTGTTTTTTCTTATGCTTACACAATATAGAGGTGCTTTAAGTGTTGTCAATCAACTAACATTTCTCTTTTTTACAGCTGTGAAATGGTATATAGTTTTTGATCATCCTGACTTTGTGTAAAACTGCTGTTCTTTACTGCAGTTTGATTAATTCACACACCTGAGAACCTTTGGGTTCTTACGTTTTTGTGTTTGTTTGTTTTTTTTTTTATTGGGTGGGAGGGAGAGGTTTGCTGTCACCGGGACCATCTGAAAACTTTTTATGGTTGGAAATTTTCCAGATTTAGTTTATTCATAAGCAGTTCAGGCTGCTCACTTGAACCAGAAGCTATTTGCAGAAGCAGTAGCCACAGGGATAGCTCACATCTTACCTGCTGTGTAAAATCATACAAGCCCAAAAGTTACTCCTCGCCTTTCTCTTCTTCTCAAGTTGGAGTGCTTTTTGCAGCAGTGAATCTGTTTCTGATTTTTGTCATTGCCCTTTCAGTACTTCACCAGTTTTTTTCTTTCACTAATCCTGGGGGGAAAATTTCTGTATTTTTCTCAGTTTTAACCCTGTTACTCACTAGTGCCTATTGACCGTAGTAAAAGTGCAGCATGCATTTCTAGAGCTGGCTTGCTTTTACTTCTTTTATTTTTGTACAATGTTGTCTTTTCAAAAGAGTGGGTTTAAATTCTGTCTGCCTGGGTGTCACTCAATTTCCTATCAGTGTTCTGATTAATCTTTTATATTTGTTTATTTTGGAGGAAAAATCATTCCTAAAAGAAATACACATCTAGAAGTGTATGCTTTGTACTTCAACAGGTGATGCATCTCCAGGGATACTTGCTACCTAAGTTTCTGACTTTTTTGATGAGGAGGAAACAGGAGGTCTCACTACAAAGGCTGAGCCCTTCCATTGGACAGTTTGAATGCCTAGTCACATCTTGTTGAGTTAGTCATCCTTGCAGATAGCTACAGAGACTGTGAAAGAGGCTGGATTTTGACCAGATCAGTACCTTCTGATCTCCTCCAAACCTTCTTTCAGTGCTTTTCTAAGCTTTGTTCACTTCCTGCTAAGGCACATATCCTGGTTTTACCAGGACACGCAAATTGCCTAGGGCAGTTTGAAAATTCAGGTTTTGGAACCCCTAGCTATGCTTTCAGGCAAGCTCTTCAGAATAATCATCCGTACACAATCAGCATTTGTTTCAAAGCTTTGCATCTTTGCTATCTAAAGTACCTGGTATAACATGACAAAATCAAAATGGCCATCTAGAGACCTGTAGTGGTTTAGGGTGTCCAGTTTATGGACAAGTATAGCAAGCTAATTTTGGGGCAGCATGGTATCCCTGAGATGCAATTTCATTGTCCTTCCAGAGGCCCGCAAATCTTTGTTTTCATGAAAAGGTTTTAAAGCCAATGTGGCCAATTCGTGTCTCCAGAATAAAATCCTCATGTGTCATGCTACTGTTTTACAAATGAACCTGTTACATTTAGGGATAGAGTAGTAATAGCAGGATATGTCAAGTCATGCAGATCTGCTGTGTATGCTTCTAAGCCTTTTATGACCAGTTACTTCCAGTTGATACTTTAGACTTACAGATCTCTGCGAGTGACTGAATATCCTCCGGTGTCTCTGCATTACTGAACAAGACCATAAACATTTGGTATACTGTTATCGGGAGCTAGGCCACCTGTGTGTGCAGGTTCAGTACTTGAAGGCAATATTTGGAATATCTATTACGTTGTTTTGTAACTCCTCGCAATATTTGAGGATAAGCATTGCATGCCACCAAAACTTTAAACAGTGGTTACAACTTCTTCTTACAGGAGTTATGCCCCCAGATCATTAGAAAGTACTTTTGTAAAACCTGTCTGAATTTGCATTTTTTATAAATATTTGAAAATTTTCAGTTTTCACATACTCTGTAGAGAAGTAGAATTTCATGTCTAAAATCCCTAATGATTCTCTAAGCACTGAACATGCTGTTCCCTTATCTATTTATATGAAACAATCAAATTGCATAGGATTATATCCACAGCAGACCTTAGTGTATCTCATAGTCTCTATTTTCTCACTTAGACACATCTTGTTTGATAGGGTGAATGCAAATAAACGAAGTACCTCAGTCATCAGCAAATTAACCCAGAATGGTAAGCCTGAGCAAATTCCCGTTTCAGTGCAGTACAATGTGCCAAAATTGCTTTGTAAGACATATGTTATGTGTTTGGTGTAGATTTTTATTTGTGTTATTAATTACAGTCATGGATTCTGCCATTTTTGCTTCTCATGCACACAAAAGAAGAAAATAAATTATTTCTGTATTGAATTTTATTTCACTGTACTAATTTGAAGCATTGTATAATACCCTTACTTTTAAAAATAGTGACACCTATAAAATTCTTTTCAGAATGTGGGCGGACAATTCCAGGAGTTGTAAAAGAAAGTAAAATGATGCAATTGTATGTGGACAATATACCAGACAAATTTGTAGGACTATGCTTATTTTTCTTTCGTTGTAAGAATGACAGCCCTGTAAGTGCAAAAACTATACATGAGGTATTCTCTCATATCTTAAAAACCTGAAAGCTTAAAAACTAGCTTTTTCTCTTTCATTGTTTGTTTCACTGTTGTTGCATAACTAACGTTATTGGTGACTGTGTTTTTTGACTGTTAAGCTTTGTCATCCTCTTTGCTCTCCTTTTTGGGTAGAAAATGAATAGCTGTATTACTTCACTAAATACTCAGGATATCTTGTGAATTCAGTGTCTTGCAGGTCTCTTGTTGAAGAAGTCAGCATTTAGATTAATTTCTCATTCTCCTTGCTGTTTTTGAAGAGGTTAAAGTCACT
The DNA here is from genome assembly GCA_013398225.1 of Steatornis caripensis. Lineage (NCBI taxonomy): Eukaryota > Metazoa > Chordata > Aves > Caprimulgiformes > Steatornithidae > Steatornis > Steatornis caripensis. Next base: position 288,283 of record VZSC01010946.1, read on the forward strand.
AACTGTATTTGAGGAAATCTCTAAACTAGAGGGACTCCCTAAGAAAACTTTAATGCAAATACCAGAAGAGGAAAAGTTTACCTGTACCTTTCTCTTTCATGTGTCTTTGAATGCATGAAACACACATTTATCCGATGTAAATTATGTAGCATGAGTTTTTCTGCTTTGTAACTATATAAGACAAATTATTAGACAATTGTGGGCTTCATTCTCATTTATAGCTATGCATCTTCATAATTGGGCAGTGCTCAAGGGACAGTAAATACATAAGAATCCGTCCTATATATGTATATTCTAATTAATATGATTTCAAATTCTTCAGACAGAAAATCCATTATTAATGTATGTACTTTATATATTTAAAATGTTTCATTTCTTTTGAGAGCTAAGAAGGTGAAGAGGGAAAAGCACTATTAGAAGTAAGATACAGTATCTGTCATATTGGTCATAAATATTACTTTTGTATCAAATTCCTTACTGAAGTGGTAAGAAAAGGAAAGTAATGTTGTTGGACTTTTTTATGTGAAGTATGTTAATATTTGAAGGGCATTTAAAATATTGGAATATTAAAAATAGTCAGAACTTGTAAAGTTTAGTTTTGTCGAGTAGAGAAATATTTCATCTGAGCCAAAGTAATATACATTCAGTCAGATAATTGCTTCTAATATCATTTAAAATACGGACATTCAGAGTATTGTTGCTACTTGCGTTTCATTATTTAGTACCTAATTGTAGATGGGGATGTTTAGAATATCTTTAATTGCTATCTACTATTAATTAACTAAAAAATTTCAGACTTTCTGTTTGATAGGGAAAAAACTGAAATTACAGAATTATAACCTAGCAGCTTTTAAAAACTGTATTAAATTATTATTGACTTCCCCTTTTAAAATTGAAAACAGTATCTTATGGTCACATTGTAGGTATCGGTATTTTGTAAAGATTTTTTTCTCCTTAAATTAGTTTTCATTGGCAAATTGAAGTGCCTTTATAAAAAAAAGACACTGATTTTATAATACTGTTTCCAGTCTAAGTTACTGCATTACAAACAATCATTGTGTTACAATGCAGAATAAATTCTTTGGTGTTTTGGATGCTACTGAAGGACTCCTACGTGGTGTTAGGAATATGATAGAAAAGATTTTTCTCCCTCCTATCCTCGCAACAAATAATTGGGGTGCTTTAAATCAGACTAAAGAAGATGCAAAAGACCAACAGAATTTCATGGAAACAATTAACAGATACTTTTCATTTTTAGAAGGTAAGTATTGCATATCAAAGTAAGTATTGCATATCAAAGTAAGTATTGTATATCAAAGTAGAGGAATTCTTACTTAGGAATTTCTGTTTAAAGGGAGTATCACATAGTTAAGGAACTTTTCCCGTTCTGCAAGGAAAAGTAAAATGATCAATTACTTGCATAATAAATGCATGGGTAGTTTATTTACTTAAGAAAATTCTCTAGGCATATGTTACTTTTAAGGAGGAACACTGGATTTAAAGCAGCAATTTTCTGTTTTATGTGAGTGCAGTAAAATGACTATTATATTGAAACAACACTGATTGCAAAAATATATTCCCAAATTTAAATTGCCTGTATTGGTAGAAATTAATTTTAGAGTCTTAATTCATTCTGTATTGTAATTGTTTATTTTTTCAGGGGCTGTAATAAACATTGAAGGAACTGTTGAGTTGAAAAAATTAGATTACATTAATTTTTTATAAAGTCCAGTCTTTTGAGAAAGTAACTGCAGCAGCTGATAATCCTGACATGGTTCACCAGCTGGAGGAAGTACTTATGATATGGTATAGACAAACTGAACAGGTAAGTCTAGAAGTGTATGCTTTGTACTTCAACAGGTGATGCATCTCCAGGGATACTTGCTACCTAAGTTTCTGACTTTTTTGATGAGGAGGAAACAGGAGGTCTCACTACAAAGGCTGAGCCCTTCCATTGGACAGTTTGAATGCCTAGTCACATCTTGTTGAGTTAGTCATNATTATGTGTTAGAGTTGCCTGAAGTTAGTTGAAGGCTTCAGCGGCATCTCCACTCGAGTAAGACAAGTGCTTCACTTCTGTGCACGTGTAAAGTTAAGTAGGTAGTCCTTATCCCTAGGAACTTACAGTCTAGCAAGAATAAGAGTTTATTAACAGTTAATACTCAAATAGTAAGAAGGAGAGGACAGAAGGATGCAAAAGTAATAACACTGGTGAGGACCACATATATCTACAGTTAGGTATACTCTATACTTACCTGTTAATTTTCTGCTGCCAGCCATGGTATGAGATACTACTCTTAGAAAGATCTTTGACCAGGCCCATTAGGACATTTCTTATCCTGTATGAATCTTACATGGTAAGGTCTCAGTTATCCAAGAAATTAGTGTCTCAGACTTCCGTGATAAAGCACAGAACGCTTTGTCAAAACACAGAATCAGTGTAGACTGGGACATACTCTACCCATAAGGGCATACTATGTTTAGTGTGTTTAGCTCATGAGAATGAAAACATAATAGACACGTAAAAAGAGCTCACTGCACGTTTGTCAACATGCATATGAGTACATTTATGACTTTGATATTTAATGTTTTTATTAAAATAGTTCTTCAAGTTTTTTACAAGTGAAGTTACGTTGGGTGCATTTCAATCCATAGATTCTGATTAAAGAAAAAAATACGGATATATGCTGAGATTCACCCAGTTTATGACAGCAATTGAACATACGTGTTAGTTGCCTTCATTTCAGTTTAAGAATATAATTAAGTGCAATTCATACTTAGGATGCTTTTCCAAATCAGAACGATTTTCATGTATCAATAACCACAAGCTTGTCCCTTTTTAAGTTATTATCCTCAGAGTGTTTCTTCCCTTCTTTATAATGGTTTGTCTATTATCTACAGTAGGCATTTGGGTTTTTTTTCAAATTGGTTGTAGGTTGTGGTTGAGAGTAAGCAAATGAGGAAAGAAGCTGATGATTCAGGTCCACTGGCTGAACTAGGGCACTGGAAATGCATGTCTGCTAAGTTTAATTTTATTATTGAGCAGATCAAAGGACCAAACTGCAAAGTTGTCATTAGTGTTCTGAATGTTAGACAGTCTAAACTACTAAGGGTAATTCTTTTTTTCTTTATAATGTTGGTTTTTACTATAGTAGACAAAGCTTGTGATATTTACTTTGTTTCATTGCATCTAAGAGAGATTTCCTCAGGAGAACTAAGACAAGAAAATTTAAGTGTGGTGCTGGTGTGATTTTTAGAGATACAGAAAAATTATCATAAATGAAAATAACTTCTATTGCCTACTTTGACAATGCCTGTTAAAAATTAATTCACCACGGTTTACTTCTGGCAAACCAGCGCAAGTTAAAGAAACAGTTCACAATGTATGAATTTTTTTGCAGCACTGTTTTCTCTCTAGATGTGGCAAGAGTTAGATGCTAGAATCACAGATGCAGCAAATGAATCAGAAGATAATGTGAAATACTTATGCACACTTGAGAAAGTTTGTCAGCCACTTTATAACTATGATCTTGTAAGTATGCCTTTCATTATTCTTTAAGCGTAGCTTAAGTATTTACATAGAATGCCCAGAGCAAAAGAAATTGTCTTTGTATTTGCTTAAAGGTAAATTTCTGATGTATTTTTCTAATTTTTCTGATTTTTTTCCCTAAATGTCTGTCAAGGTAAATGTTAAAGCATTATTTTATTATATATGACACAAAACTTAGTATTTAAAACATGTATTTTATCAATAAACAAATACATATGATTGCCTAGTAACTCAGTCCTGCTGCCAATGTTATTCTTAAAATGAGCTAGAACAATTACATATTTTATAATACAAGAATCTCAAAATGTGTCTTTCATTGAAAATTCCATATATGTGAATGAATAATCACATAGCTGTAGTCAGAGCACCAAAATTTCAGTTATATAGAGAATAATGAAACCTAATTAGGTCCTAAATGGGTAAAATAATATTTTGATGTTTAAAACAGTATTAATGCTTCTATTTGCACAACTGCCAGCTAGTCAGAATTTAAATAATTGGCTGTCCATGTACAATAGTCAGCCCTAGTTCAAGGTATCGGTTATTAGGTATATTAACTGTTAATTATTATAACAGGTACATGTTTCTAACGGTTGTAGAATAGGATGGAAGGAGGAAATACCCTAGGAAATATTGCTTGTTTTGCTTTGTTTTTCAGTCCTCCTTCTTTTGGTTCTACCTGCCTCCTGTCCTTTCTCAGGAAGTTTTACGTTTCTTTTGAATTTCTGGCAGCGTAGGATCCTGCTTCAAAGTTTTAACTGAGGGGAAGCAAAAAGTCTGTGACAATATATGACATAGAACTGACACTGCATGGAATAGTATAAGAGAGGAGTATGATGAACTGTATTACTAAGTAGCTGTTTATTTTCAGCTCTTCAGAGTATCACTAGAGGGTGCCAGGTACCAGGCCATAATGATGAGCTGCTTCATAGGAATTATTAAGATAAAATTCGTTTTCTCTTGAACAGGCATACGTTTGTGGGGGGAAACTCATTAAAGAGTTCATTATTTTACTAATAAAGGATAGTTAACTATAGTTCTTTGTTTGATCTGGAACAATTTGGGTACATCTGAATTTCTGTTTCATCTCTTGGAACACTGTTCCAGATATCAAGATAATTTAGGTAGGAATTTCTATGGTATTCAACTCAATATGTCAATAATAACATCCAAGTTAAATATATCCTGTTTTGAAAAGAACTACATTCTGGATTGAGTTGAATTAAATATCTGATATTGAAAAGTATTTTAAATATTAATGGATCAGGAATGGAGTACATGCAGATTTAATATGATATTTAGTGCGTGCATAAAATATGGCATTTAGTGTACGTGGTACCACACATAGTCACATTTGTAGCTGAAGTGGATAACTATATGAAAACTTAGATTGAGCATTTAACTCGGGGCTTTAAATCAGAGAAATCTCTATACAGTCCAGTATTCAGGGTGTTATTTTTTGTCAAGGCTTAAAAAAGAAAACCAGTAGACTCAGAATCCTCCGATTTCATCTTGGGGGATGCGGTGGTGATGATGACGAAGAACACGTGGACACTGAGGGTTGATTTTTATACCGTATAGCCTTTCTTTCACACTACTCTGCCAAATGCATATGACTGCTATGTCTATCCACAGTATTAATGTGTTTACTTTGAATTTGCAGCCCAAAGTTAATTCGAGAGCTTGGCTTCTCTGTTGAGGGGTGACAATCAAAATTACTTTTTCTTGATGTTCTGAATTGCAACTCTAATAAGTCCCTGATAATGAATTATCTTTTTTACGTTTTTTTTCTCTGTTTTTCTGAAATACTTTGGAAGTGATTGAATTACAGAATACTTGTAATACCGCTGCTTGATTTTAATGATATGAATAATGATTTCATGAAATGTGTTAAAGATTTAGGTGTTTCATATGATGATTGAATGAATTAGGCACTCATTAATGAAATTAATGTTATATCATGAGTTTGTGAAATGTCTGAATGAAACATTTTATGTAACGTTGTTATCATAATGTAATTGCACAGAGTATATTTAACAGCTGTAACTAAAGGAAAACAAAAGCATTAGTCACACACTACCACCGTCAGCTGCCAGAAGAATACTTCCTTTTGTGCCAAAAAATGCAACCTGTACTATTTGAATAGGTGTTCAATTTTTATAATCAAAATAGTCTATTAAAATATTCATATTAATATCTCTAATCGGATTTCTCACCAAATCATCTAAGAGTTTTACTGTTTTCATTAATTGAGGTTTAAAAATTCATTGAGCATGATTAGCTTTTTTTTACAAGAAACCTTTAGGTAAGATGCCATGGCATTTTGAAGATTGGTTCATGTGATTTAGGGAAAAATGTAACTTAGAAGTTGTCAATAGAATAGAAATATAGTTGCTAAGAATAGAAAGTAAAATTTTTTTCAAAACTCTAATTTAAGGTAGCAATGACACATGGAATACCAAACTTGATAAATGCTATACAAATGATTCACAGTGTTTCAAGGTGTTACAATACTTCTGAGAGAATGACATCATTGTTTGTAAAGGTAAATACATTAAGTATACTATTCATTATAAAAATTATGTGATTTTTTAGGAAAAAAACTCATTCATTTAAATCAGTAGGACATTTGTTAAGAAGTGGTAATAGCGTGTGTCTGCGCAGGAAAGGAAGAGAAGTCTGTTGATCAGGAGAGAATTGAACCTGAATTAGAGACTTGACTTCTGGAAGGAACTTTGTTGTTGTTCTTGGTTTAGCAAAATTAATTTTTTTCTTATCTTCTTGATTAATGTCCTGCTCTGAATTAATCTTGTTCAGTTGTTTCCTAAGTCACTGAATCCACAGAGATTCTTTTATTATCAGCCTTGAAGACCTAATTAAGCAGATGGCCCTCAGTCTGACTAGGCTGTTCCTCCAAAAGGGATAAAAGACAAAAGGTTCCTGTTTTCAGAAGCAAGTCATACTTGAAAAGTTAATCGAATCTCCGGTCATAAACTTTTCCACCTTAAACAGAAAATTAAGACCAGCTAGGGGATTGTACCAATGTCTTCTGCGGAATCCAGGTATTCATTGCAGAAAAAAACGGCTTGTGTAATAGTTTTAGAGCAAAGAAATCTTTCAGAACTAAAATACACACCTCCAGTAAGCATATAGGATAAATTTATAGTAGATCCTTGTTACACCGCTTACTTTTTTTTTTAAGAACGCTCCAGCTTTTAGGGTAAAGTTTTGTTACAATTCAATTTGAACAATAAGAAATACGTGTGATTTTGAGGCTATGTTAATCTGTTGTGGTGTAGGCCCCGCTTCCCCCCTACTAACAAGCAGCATTGCAATGTCAGATCATTCATCAACTTATAAGAACAAAGAGCTGGGATAATTGGGCACTCTATGACCCTGCCTGTTGGTACAATGAGCCAAGATATGAAGT
>VZSC01010946.1:295816-329498 GCA_013398225.1 Steatornis caripensis
TCACACAGTAAGTAATAGAGTGAATATTGCCATCGAATTCTGTAAAGTGGCGCTTTTTACAAACTTATATTAAATATCACCTTTCCCTCATATCTTTGGTGGTAATTCTTTGAGCAACCGTTAAACCTTAACCACTCTCCCCCGCGACATCATCCATGGCTGGGACTGTTTTCCATACATCAGATGTTAGATACAGATTATGCAGCAAAGTTTAGATTGCCTGTTATGTAATTGATTTTTATATGTTTGTGTATTGACGCTTGCTAATGTCTATTACTTGGTCTGTTATATGGTCTAAAGGATTAAGCGTTTCACACAGAGGCTAATAAACTGGTTAAATGAAGCTGTGCTAAGACATAGCAAGGAAAAAGCTCTATTTTAATTCAGTGGTTTAAGGGCCCCCTTACTGTTTGCTTCCAGATCACCATAGGTGACACTGGTGGTCTATCTACAACTTCACCAGTCTTTGTATTACAGTGTGAGGCTGCCTTTGTTGTGGCAGTTTTCAGTCTTGATTCAGTTAGGGATTCTTGAGACCTGCTTACAGCGCTCTCATGTGTCAGGAGAACTGTTTTGAGTTGTTCACGTTATTTAATAGACAAAAAAGATTGTGTACCTGTAGGTGTTCTCTGAAATGTGTTTTCTATATCTGCATTCACTCCTGTACCCCTCTCTTTTTTTCTGTCATTACAAACTTTGGATTTTTGTGGTTGAGAAGTAGATGATGTTCTCTCCTTTTATAGTCATGGGAGACCAAAATAAAGATATACTGCTAGGATAGAAAATTCTTTAATGGCAGTTTTTAGATAAGGATGCACACACTACAAACTGTAATGATGACAACATAAGTGAAGAATAGTTAGAGTTAAATAACTTCTCTTTGTTCTTGAGTTATGGTTGGTGACATTCTGTGTCTATGCATCTGTACTTACAGTACTTACAAGTACTTCCTGGGACTTAAATACACTTCTGGGAGTGTTTTAAGACTTTTTATAGGGTACGTGTCATGTATATTATATATATTATTTAGCCACTATTACTCCCACAGGTGAACTTTATGTGAATCCTGCTAGTACTAATACACACATGTGGGAATTTTTGTTAGATTTTATGAAACAGGAGAATATCCTTATGAGCTTGAGACTTACTTGTTTTCATTTGTCTGCACTAGGTTTCAAATCAAATGGTCACAACATGTAGAGCATATATTACAGACAGTGGCTTGTCTTATGTCTGGGAGCAGGAGACATCAACAGTCATTGAAAAAATTAAGGTTTGTATTTTGGTATTTTGTTATTTACCTGTCAAACCTATTGATATGCATACAGAAGTCCATATCAATATGTATCAAGTCCTTTACACCTCTTTACTAGTTTATTTCATGATGCATTGAGTGTTTTCCCATTTCTTAGCCCACTGGCATTTGTTGAAATTAGAATGGCCTCATCTTTATCAGAGTGGTCTGTCACTGACCTTGGAATTGGCATCTTCACCATATGTGCCACCAAGAAATGTTGTCATCTTGCATAATCCGCATTCTTCCCTCTTGAGAGTGTCTGATATGATACCATCTTCCTCTACCACGATGAACCTGGTTTTTGAATAGAACCCCACTTTGTTACAGTAGCTCTTTCCAATACCAGATTTTTCTTGGTGCACCATGAAAGTTCTATGCTAAGAGAGTCTTCCTCTTCTACAACTGACAGGTGACATATTAAGAACAAAATAAGCACATGCAATATGCCATGGCAAAATACGGCCACCTGTGGGGTTACCCATGAGATTACAGAAATTAGTATTATGAAGCCCCAGGAACCTTATGGCAATGAGAGAGCATACTCTGAAAGTTAATATTCTAAATCCAGGAGTCTGTGTTTCTCCTCCCTCAGGTAATGGCTTGTAACTGCTGTAAAATTATACACAATACAACTCCTTAGGTTTTAGTTTGTGCAGATTGTTTCTGAAGCATCACTTTTTTGCTTTTTATAAAATATTTAAGTAGTTTAAATATAATTTGAATATCTCTATAAAAATTTTGAACAAATAACCATGTGAATTCATGTATAGGCAGTCATATGCACACATTTGTTTAATTGTTAAAGAATGACTGTTTGTAGTTGCAATGGCATGAGGTTCCCTGCCTAAATATGGCAGCCAGGTAAAAATGAACGTGGTTATGTCATTTTTAGGTAAGAATCATCTAAGTTTAGAGAAAATAGTTGGAAATTGGGAACTATGGAGGACCGTCTCAAATTTGATTTAAGTTACCCCTCTCCCCATAGCACTGCTTTGATCTGAGGTCTTGACTTTAAGCTGCCTCAGTTGGAAAGACTCAGTCTGGAATGGAACTATTAATTTTTCAGAACCCTGCTATAAAAAGCTACAAAATAATTGCTATATAGCATTATGAATGTTGAAGTCAATTAAATTTAAATTAGAAAAGAAAAACCTTATAATATCCTCCCCCTTTCCTGAAAATAAAGTTATTATCCTTCATTAATTTTAGTAGAATAATTTCTAAACAAGAGCAACAATTCCTATTTTAGCTACCTTTTCCAGGCAAGGCAATGATACTATACAATATGCAAGTAAGGTTTGATATACTGATACACTTTTCTGCTCTAGGTCCATTATGACTTTGGTCTGAGGAATATCGTTTCAGTACTGAGGACTCTTGAATCTCAAAAGAGGGCCAGGCCAAATGAAAGCAAATTAAGTATGGTTATGAGAGGGCTAAGAGATATGAATCTTTCTAAGCTGGTAAGAATCTAAATATTTTAGCACCAAGTATAGGCAAATCTACTGGATATTTCATGGGGTTTTGTAGATTGGAAAAAATCTGAAACATCCTTTTCTTAAAAAACTTAAACATGATAATCATCATGTTATCATTAATCAGCAATGAGAGTTTATTAGACTTGTAAACAGTGCTCAGAGTGCAAAGGTTCAAATACGTTAATGGTGGCTTAGCTGTGGGTGTGACATTTTATGTACTGACTTGTGTACAGACTGACTGCTGTACCATAAGTAAACTGAATAATTTGAGTATCCAATAAACTAGATGTTTAAAGATTTCTTTCCTGATAGAATCATAGAATCACAGAATGGTAGGGGTTGGAAGGGACTCTAGAGATCATCTAGTCCAACCCCACTGCTAAAGCAGGTTTGCCTGTAGCAGGTTGCACAGGAATGCATCCAGGCGGGTTTTGAATATCTCCAGAGAAGAAGACTCCACAACCTCCCTGGGCAGCCTGTTCCAGCGCTGTGTTACCCTCACAGTAAAGAAGTTCCTCCTCATGTTCAGGTGGAACTGCCTGTGTTCCAGTTTGTGCCCATTGCCCCTTGTCCTGTCGCTGTTCTTTCCATTATATGCTGCAGCTGTTTTACAAAGCAATTTTACAGATTCCAGTGTCTACTCAGTGGGAAATTTCTTTCAATTTTGAATTTATTCCTTATATGGCATATGTACGACATTTTCAAAATGCTGTTTTTGTAGTGAGCTGTCCTGTTAGCTGGCTGTGTTTATGAACATAAGCATCTGTATTTAGAAAATATATTCTTACAGTTTATTATTTTAACATGGAGATTAATTTTTGTTTGAGAACATTCTGTGGGCAACCATTCTTTAAGCACTTAATAACTTTTTTGTTTCAGATAGATGAAGATGAGCCTTTGTTTCTCAGTCTTATCAATGATCTCTTTCCAGGATTACAGTTGGACAGTAGTAGCAAGTGGAGCTTCAGGCTGCAGTAGCTAATCAGATTGAAGATGCAGGATTGATTAACTATCTACCATGGAATCTTAAGCTTGTTCAGGCGAAACTTTTTTTTCCAAAACATTTTTAACAAACAAGAGTCAGAACACCATGTTAGTAGTGAAACCTCTGTCTCGCTCAAGAGCCTGTGCTTCTAATACGGGAAAAACCAAAGGCTGTACGTACGCCACACTGAGGAAGATCATTCCAAGGGACTTATGTTTTTATTTCTTTAAATTATGCAGAAGAAGAAAAAAATACCTTAAAGCATGCTATTAACCCAGCCTTTCCCAGGTATGGTAGTGCATCTATGTTATCTGAATGAAGCAGCAAGGCACCTACATGGGTCTCTAACATGAGTTTCTTAGACAAGAGAAGGGACAGTAGGGCATAAGAAGGATTGGGTGGCATTTTGAAGGCCAAAGCCATAAATAGGGAGAAGAAGCATAGCCAGAGCAAAACTCCTGCGAAGTAGGAGGAGGGAGCTAAAAGACCTTTATAAGGGCAAAGAAAAATGTGAGAGGTATGTATTTCTGACTTAAATATGTTTGTATAATGAAGATGAGTCTTCATGATGAGTTTGCGCAGACGTTGTAGTAAACAAAGGTTTTTCTCACATAAGTTTTGAGAATCTATACATTGGTTGGGTAACGATCCGTGTTTTCTGTATTGAGTTGAAAGAGTTAAAGTATAAGGATGTATCAAGCATGTATGTGTTAGCATATGCTATGACCAGCTTATGGAAACCTATAACAAGGCTGAACATGCATGTAGGTACTATAAAATGAATGAATGTCACTAATAAGAACTACACCTTTGACACCGTCATACAGAGGGAATTGTTTCTCTCAAGGACATGCGTGACTGAAAGATTAAAGCTATAAAGAGATTTTGAGGCTTTCTGGGCTACAAAGCAAGTGAATGAGTCCAGCTACTGTCCACTTGTATCTGTAGTGTTCAAAGTTAGCTTCCTTCTGAAGTGCATTAGCCATCTGAATACTGTGAAAAGACCCCACCTAAGTGGAATACGTGACCCTGTGTTACCTGCATGCAAGAGTTTTAGTAAAAATGGGTAAGAAAATTCATAGAACCTGAATGAGAGACTGTGTAGCAAAAAGTTGTTGCAAACAATGTTGTTTACATAAAACAAAAATTTGCCTAGTTTAACATGAACAACACTTGGTTCTTGGCACTTGAGGAACAGAAAAATAGACCCTGTGGACTGGCAGCTTGCCAGGAGTGCAGTATGTTTTGTTGACCTTATGTTGCAAGCTCTTTAGACCCAGAGTGTGTTCTGATAGAAAAGTAAAAGAGAGAAAATTGTTAAGATGTTGCAAGAAAGTATTTTGACTTCAGGATATTTGTAAGACATAATGTTTAGTAAATTAATTATTTAATGATTAAATTGTAATTTTTTATTATGGTAATTTGAGTTTAGTGTGGGATAATCTTTATGATGTGTTGTTGTTTAATGTATATATAGTTCTTTAATGTGAAGGAAAAAAGGTGCTTAAATGGCTTTTTGGACCTGTATTCCGACATAACATTTAAATGGATGACAGTTGTACTAGAGCACTGTTGTTCTTTTATCTCTTTGTTCTGCTCTTTTTTGAGAACAGGCTTGAATTATCGATGGTAATGATGTTTTTAAACATTATGACTTTGTTGGTTTTCTGTGTTCTCTGATTCTTTGTTTTTTTCTGCATGCAGGCAACAAGGTGTGAATACTTTTTCTTGTAATACCATGCTTTAAAAAGTGATCAGCTTTACTTTATTTATTATCATGACATAAATCAATATTAAACACCATATCACAACAACAATTCTCACCCAATGCTTAAAATCAGTAGTCCACAAAACAACACTAACACTGAAGAAGAAGTAACACCACGCATACAGCACATACTGCAGGTGGGACAGCATTGTGGCACTTAATTCTAAACCAGACTCTAAAAAGACGCAATATAAGGTTACACTCAACAATGATATGACGTAAGCTCTCTGTTTCAATTTCCAGGGCCTCCAGACTCTGAAAATCTCAGCTGATTTATATGGGTCTCCTCCTGCTGGTGCCAGAATTTGAAAAATTCAGGCAACTTGTCAGAGCCCTGGTTGGAGCCAGCCCCACATTGGGCGCCAATAAATCTGTCACGGTTTAAAGCTGGGCTGGCTATTAAACGGATGACAGATGCTCTTTGCTAACCCTCTCCATCCCCAAAATGGGGGGGGAGGAGAGAAAAGGGAAAGAGACTTATGGTTGGAAAAGTTAAACCAGCTTTAACTTAACTATAGTAATAATGTATTATAATAATAGGAAAAATAATAATGAAATATATACAAATATGTACAAAACCAATAACAAGCTCCCACCACCCCCTGATGACGAATACATCACCCGGACACTGCAGGGCATGCACTGGGAAAGTCCCAGACTGTACTCAGCAGCAGGCAGGAGCTGGATTCGGCAATGCACGGATCGGGATCGAAGGCAGAAGAATCGGACAGAGTCCTCCTTGGACGCCGGCCGTAGAAGAAGAGAGAGTGGCCCCCGTGATCCCTCAGCTTTATACTGAGTACGACGCGTATGGGATGGAATACTCCCTTTGATCAGTTTTGGGTCACCTGTCCGACCCACCCCTCCCCACCGCAGGGTCGCAGGTGTCACCACTTCTCTGCTCTTTCAGTTCCGGTGCACAAGAAAGTCAGCAGAAGCAAGCATTGACCTTGGTTTCCACGGGGATAATTGTAAGCAAGAGCCTTTCTGGGTACAATTCCTACTGATGTTCCAGCACTAACTATAAACACCGAGCCTTATCACTGCTAGAAGCAGCTACTGTCTGGAAAAACATGCAGCTAATGTCAGAGAGTGCAGCCTCTCAGAAGAGACTTAACTAAAAAGCAAAGTTACTAAAAGAAAATTGGTTTTGTCCTGGCCCAAACCAGGGCAGATACAATGAATTACAATATTCTACAAAGCGCAACATTCTGCCTTATGTTATTTCACAGCAACTAAAATACCACATCTCTGTCATCAAACCAGAGGTATATTTATGGCTGTTCTCAGACTTCACCTAATTTACAGCAGATTTTGCTCCACCTTCTGCAGGCTGGATCTATAGTGTCTTTCACACAGCTTCACACTGATAACCAGCAGAATTTTTGCATGGGAGAAAACACTTTTGACCATCCTGCTTAAAGTAATGTTCACAATTTTATTCACGGCTTAGTATTTCTGGTTGCCAAACTGGTCATAGGAAGATTGCTTGTACCTTAACAAATTCCATCTTCCACTGGGAATAAGAAATTTGAAATTGTCAAGTTCATGGTGGACTTGATCTTAGTTTAGATTTGTGGTGCCTGTAAATCTTCCTTCTGTACTGATTATTATTACTGAGCCTTTATTCAGCTTGCAGAGAGAGCAGCTGTATATGCTTCTACTTACAAGGTCCTGTCATACAGAAGTTCTACCACCTTTTTTGTTCCTTTCAGTTGCTCCAAAAGAAGATTCTTGTGTAGGCAGGCCCTGCCACTTCCATAGCAAACCAATATTAAAATAAAACCAGAAAATTTAATAAATAACTGTCCTGAACCTGAACCCATATGCAATTCTGTGGAAAGTGCAGTCTCTATGTTTATTTCATATACTCAGGTATTTTAGCACTGTAGTGATTCGTCATTCTTCTGTTGCATTAATGTTTTGCTGCTATTTGTTTTTCCTTTTGAATAATACAGAAAATACTTTTAAAAATCTGGTAAAATTATTTTCCATTGCTTTGAAAAGTTTAGATTTAGTTCTGTAAACTGTTTTAAAGTAAACCTGCTTGGTGCTTAGAAGATTAGGATGTGAAGGTATGTACTGTGACACATAGCACAAAATCAGCAAAAGCATGCTTATTTCAATTCTGAGCATATGATTTGTATGTCTAATACGTTTATAATCACTGACTATCGAATGTGTTAAATACAAGTACATGTCTTCCAAAAGCATATATTTCTTTAAATATTTTGATTTTTTTTAAATAGTTGTATGAAACTTATCTAGTATGTCATGGATTGATGACACTTGGACCTAGTGGATCTGGAAAAACAATGGTCATAACTATATTAATGAGAGCACTGACAGACTGTGGCCAACCTCATACAGAAATGCGTATGAACCCCAAAGCTATTACTGCTCCTCAAATGTTTGGAAAACTAGGTGCTGCAACTAGTGATTGGACAGACGGAATCTTTTCTGAACTGTGGAGGAAAACACGGAAAGTTAAAAAGGGTATGTAAATACTTTTTGTGTGGTATCATAAAAATACTTCTTAAATGATAAGTTAGAAAAAGCTTCTTGTATTTGCAAATGTGGTGAATTCTCTCTTGAGAGAAACTATAGAGATCATAGTTGAGGTTACAGTTCACTTCTCAAGAAAGGGCAACAGTTTAAAAAAGTATTATTTCAGTAATTAAAAACTAAAAAATTGTTTGTTTCCTTGCCACTCCAGTTCTACAGTGCATAAGAGTTAATTGCAAGCTGATAAATTCTAATTTAGGTTTACTTCTACTGATTGCATTAGCTTTAAAACAATGATTTTTCCTTGATTTTTCATACATTGATTGCCCGTATTTACATTTCAGTATTTTAGAATTGGAATACTAAAATTTCTTTTCATAGTAATTAATTTGTATTGGAAGAAATAAAAATTTTTCTATTAAAGAAAGGGAATTCTTCTAAGAAACCTTCCTAGAAAGTGCTTCTTTTTTTAAAAGAAGTTGGATTTTCTATATTGGAAATACCTCTATTGGACATTTCTATATTTCTCTATTGGAAATTTTCTATATTAAAAAAAAGCCAGAATTAAAAAATTTGATTGCCAAAATTTAGGCATTTTCATCTATATTTATTTTTCAAAATAAAAGAAAAATAATTAGATTTTCAAATTGGTGAGTGGTGATAGTTTTCATTAACGGGATCTGTGAATATTCAACGCCTTTTGTTTAGTTGCCTAAAGAACCCTTGTTTTAGCAACAAAATGCTAAATTCCCCATCTTGCTTGTGCTGCTCAGGAGACAGGGGCCAGAGGGAGGAAGAAGAAAGAGTTAGGTTAGGTTGGGAAGGAAGAATTTGAGTTTGGAGAGAGAAAAGGGGGTGGGGGAAAGGTGTTTTAGTTTTTTGTCTTTGTTTCTTATCATCTAAGCCTATGTTAATATGCAATAAATTAATTTTCCCCAAATCGAACCCGTTTTGCCTGTGACAGTGTAAGCTCTCTGTCTTTATCACAACCCACAAGCATTTTCACCTTATTTTCTCCTTCTGTCCTGTAGAGGAGAGGGAGCGAAAGAGTGGCGCGGTGTCTGTCTGGCAGCCAGCCAGGGTAGTATCACCACAAATGTTCAACACTATAAAGATATACTTGTGCCCTCATTTGCTACTAATTGTTTCAAAACCAGTTCCTTAACTAAGTATGCAATTTATACAGTAATGAGCATCTGGGAGATGGCACAAATTACAATAAATAAAATACATTTTTATACATTATTTAAGTTGTAGACCATCTTTTGAAAACTTATTTTCTTGTTCTTTCAGGATGATGACATGAACTATATCTATGTTGATTATTTTTCCAGGTAGAAATGTGTTTCTGATTTTAGATGGTCCTGTAGATGCAATCGGGATTGAGAATCTAAATTCAGTTTTGGATGATAAGATGACACTGCTTCTAGCAAGTGGAGACCGATTTCCTATGTCTCCTACATGTAAACTCTTATTTGAGGTCCACAACATTGAGAATGCCTCTCCAACAACAGTTTCTCGAATGAGTATGGGCTACATCAGTTGTTCTGCCCTCAGCTGGAGACCAATAATATTTTTTTATTCTACTTTTGTTATCTGTGAAATCTCTGACTAAATTGATGTCTTCATGGAAGGCTTTTCCTGGGACTAGAAGTTTCTATGTTATTTTTGATAATGGCTTGTTAGGAAGTGTGAGCAAATCAAGTGTTCTACTCATACTGCTTGGTCAGGAAAATATTTCCCTGACTTAACCAGTATTAAACATTTCTTCCTGTGAATGAAAATCTCTAGTAAGTTTCTGTCAAAGGTGCAACAGAGTAAATAACCCATAGTGGATCTCCATGCTGGGGTTTATCTAAGAACCAGTGAGACCAGAGCTTTTACCCTGCTTGATCACTTCACAGATTGTCCTGGTTTGAGCTAGAACAGAACCGATTTTCTTCTTAGTAGCTTTACTTTTCGGTTAAGTCTTTCCTAAGAGACTGCTCTCTGAAATTAATGGCATGTTTTTCAGTGTCTGATTCTAGGAGTGATAAGGCTCAATGTTTCTTGTTAGTGCTGGAACATCGGTAGGAATGGTATGCAGAAAGGCTCTTGCTTATACTTACTCCTATGAAAACCAAGGTTACTGCTTGTTTCTGCTAAGTTTCTTCTGTGCTGGTAATGAGGGTGGAGACCTTCCTGCAGGGAGGAGCGGGCTGGACAGGTGATGCAAACCTGACCAAAGGGAGTATTCCATCCCATACANATATACTTGTGCCCTCATTTGCTACTAATTGTTTCAAAACCAGTTCCTTAACTAAGTATGCAATTTATACAGTAATGAGCATCTGGGAGATGGCACAAATTACAATAAATAAAATACATTTTTATACATTATTTAAGTTGTAGACCATCTTTTGAAAACTTATTTTCTTGTTCTTTCAGGATGATGACATGAACTATATCTATGTTGATTATTTTTCCAGGTAGAAATGTGTTTCTGATTTTAGATGGTCCTGTAGATGCAATCGGGATTGAGAATCTAAATTCAGTTTTGGATGATAAGACGACACTGCTTCTAGCAAGTGGAGACCGATTTCCTATGTCTCCTACATGTAAACTCTTATTTGAGGTCCACAACATTGAGAATGCCTCTCCAACAACAGTTTCTCGAATGAGTATGGGCTACATCAGTTGTTCTGCCCTCAGCTGGAGACCAATAATATTTTTTTATTCTACTTTTGTTATCTGTGAAATCTCTGACTAAATTGATGTCTTCATGGAAGGCTTTTCCTGGGACTAGAAGTTTCTATGTTATTTTTGATAATGGCTTGTTAGGAAGTGTGAGCAAATCAAGTGTTCTACTCATACTGCTTGGTCAGGAAAATATTTCCCTGACTTAACCAGTATTAAACATTTCTTCCTGTGAATGAAAATCTCTAGTAAGTTTCTGTCAAAGGTGCAACAGAGTAAATAACCCATAGTGGATCTCCATGCTGGGGTTTATATAAGAACCAGTGAGACCAGAGCTTTTACCCTGCTTGATCACTTCACAGATTGTCCTGGTTTGAGCTAGAACAGAACCGATTTTCTTCTTAGTAGCTTTACTTTTCGGTTAAGTCTTTCCTAAGAGACTGCTCTCTGAAATTAATGGCATGTTTTTCACAGTGTCTGATTCTAGGAGTGATAAGGCTCAATGTTTCTTGTTAGTGCTGGAACATCGGTAGGAATGGTATGCAGAAAGGCTCTTGCTTATACTTACTCCTATGAAAACCAAGGTTACTGCTTGTTTCTGCTAAGTTTCTTCTGTGCTGGTAATGAGGGTGGAGACCTTCCTGCAGGGAGGAGCGGGCTGGACAGGTGATGCAAACCTGACCAAAGGGAGTATTCCATCCCATACACGTCATACTCAGTATAAAGCTGAGGGATCACAAGGGGCAAGCTCTCTTCTTCTATAGCCAGCGTATGAGGAGGACTCTGTGTGTTTCTTCTGCCCTCAATCCTGATCCGTGCATTCCTGAATCCAGCTCCTNAATAATATTTTTTTATTCTACTTTTGTTATCTGTGAAATCTCTGACTAAATTGATGTCTTCATGGAAGGCTTTTCCTGGGACTAGAAGTTTCTATGTTATTTTTGATAATGGCTTGTTAGGAAGTGTGAGCAAATCAAGTGTTCTACTCATACTGCTTGGTCAGGAAAATATTTCCCTGACTTAACCAGTATTAAACATTTCTTCCTGTGAATGAAAATCTCTAGTAAGTTTCTGTCAAAGGTGCAACAGAGTAAATAACCCATAGTGGATCTCCATGCTGGGGTTTATATAAGAACCAGTGAGACCAGAGCTTTTACCCTGCTTGATCACTTCACAGATTGTCCTGGTTTGAGCTAGAACAGAACCGATTTTCTTCTTAGTAGCTTTACTTTTCGGTTAAGTCTTTCCTAAGAGACTGCTCTCTGAAATTAATGGCATGTTTTTCACAGTGTCTGATTCTAGGAGTGATAAGGCTCAATGTTTCTTGTTAGTGCTGGAACATCGGTAGGAATGGTATGCAGAAAGGCTCTTGCTTATACTTACTCCTATGAAAACCAAGGTTACTGCTTGTTTCTGCTAACTTTCTTCTGTGCTGGTAATGAGGGTGGAGACCTTCCTGCAGGGAGGAGCGGGCTGGACAGGTGATGCAAACCTGACCAAAGGGAGTATTCCATCCCATACACGTCATACTCAGTATAAAGCTGAGGGATCACAAGGGGCAAGCTCTCTTCTTCTATAGCCAGCGTATGAGGAGGACTCTGTGTGTTTCTTCTGCCCTCAATCCTGATCCGTGCATTCCTGAATCCAGCTCCTGCCTGCTGCTGAGTCCAGCCTGGGACTTTCCCAGGGCCTGCCCTGCAGCACCTGAGGTGATGTGATTTTCATCAGGGGAGCTCAATATTGATTTTGTATATATTTGTGTATTTTTCATTTTTTCCTGTTATTATTGTTATAGTTTTTGTTATTGTGTCATTAAAACTGTTCTACTTTTTCCAAACCATAAGCCTCTCTCCCTTTTCTCTTTCCTTTCCCCTTCTGGTGAGGGAAAGGGTTAACAGAGTATCTGTCATGTGTTTAATAGCCAGCCCAGCCTTAAACNTCTGTGAAATCTCTGACTAAATTGATGTCTTCATGGAAGGCTTTTCCTGGGACTAGAAGTTTCTATGTTATTTTTGATAATGGCTTGTTAGGAAGTGTGAGCAAATCAAGTGTTCTACTCATACTGCTTGGTCAGGAAAATATTTCCCTGACTTAACCAGTATTAAACATTTCTTCCTGTGAATGAAAATCTCTAGTAAGTTTCTGTCAAAGGTGCAACAGAGTAAATAACCCATAGTGGATCTCCATGCTGGGGTTTATATAAGAACCAGTGAGACCAGAGCTTTTACCCTGCTTGATCACTTCACAGATTGTCCTGGTTTGAGCTAGAACAGAACCGATTTTCTTCTTAGTAGCTTTACTTTTCGGTTAAGTCTTTCCTAAGAGACTGCTCTCTGAAATTAATGGCATGTTTTTCAGTGTCTGATTCTAGGAGTGATAAGGCTCAATGTTTCTTGTTAGTGCTGGAACATCGGTAGGAATGGTATGCAGAAAGGCTCTTGCTTATACTTACTCCTATGAAAACCAAGGTTACTGCTTGTTTCTGCTAACTTTCTTCTGTGCTGGTAATGAGGGTGGAGACCTTCCTGCAGGGAGGAGCGGGCTGGACAGGTGATGCAAACCTGACCAAAGGGAGTATTCCATCCCATACACGTCATACTCAGTATAAAGCTGAGGGATCACAAGGGGCAAGCTCTCTTCTTCTATAGCCAGCGTATGAGGAGGACTCTGTGTGTTTCTTCTGCCCTCAATCCTGATCCGTGCATTCCTGAATCCAGCTCCTGCCTGCTGCTGAGTCCAGCCTGGGACTTTCCCAGGGCCTGCCCTGCAGCACCTGGGGTGATGTGATTTTCATCAGGGGAGCTCAATATTGATTTTGTATATATTTGTGTATTTTTCATTTTTTCCTGTTATTATTGTTATAGTTTTTGTTATTGTCTCATTAAAACTGTTCTACTTTTTCCAAACCATAAGCCTCTCTCCCTTTTCTCTTTCCTTTCCCCTTCTGGTGAGGGAAAGGGTTAACAGAGTATCTGTCATGTGTTTAATAGCCAGCCCAGCCTTAAACCCTGACAGATTCACTTACTTGCTTCTCTACTCCAGTGTTACATTCACTTAGTCTTGATTTCTCTTCCCAGCAAGGATTTTATTCTTGATGTAGGAATGTGGGGCAAAAAGCCATGTTGGTTTCTGGGCTGCTTGCAGCTACCAGGATTGGGCATTACTTGGCGAGATATACTGGCATCATCCAGCATTTGTCTACAGGCATGTCTCTGATCTCCAGGATCTTCCCCGTTTCCAGGATCTTTCCTCCAACCAGCATCTTCGTGTTTCTGGGCCCCTTTTTTTCCAAGACCATTTCTTTTGGGGAGCCTTCTTTTCCCCACCACCTCCCCTTTCCAGAACCTTAAGATCTCAGTTTTGCCATAAATGGTCTATGTGCAGAAGCACTGTACCTTATCAGCCTCCTTATGGGTGGTTCTGTCTTATGTGTCTTTATTAATTGTGGGATTCAGGGCGTGCCACTTCTGTTTAGTTCAGGTGTTTTCAAAATTTACAACCATCTCAAACCAGTTGCATCTAGCAGATAGTGAACTTGTGTTTGAGTTCTAAAGTTCAAGTTTGAATGTTCACCCACGCATGCACATGTACCAAATTAGCTGCCATTTGTTAACATTCATAATTTAAGATGTTTCTTCATCTACAACAGCTTTATAATGGTTTTATATAAAAAGTGATCTCACCTTTGCTTTCCTTCTTGTAATTTCCACTGACTTTCTAACTGTATGTATTCTATTTTTTTCCTGAATTATTTTTTTCTTCTGTTTTTACTTACATGTTTTTCTTCTGTTTTTTTATCATCCTCTCGCTCACCTCCTTAGGTGGACTAATACTGTTTATTTTAGGAGATTCAACACAGGTTTTGTTTAGGTTTATCCTGCCTTACAAGCCTGCTGGGAAAGTCAGTAAACTTGTAGCTAAAGGAGATCTGATTGGTACGGTCTGCATGAAGGAACAAAGAAGTTCGACAAAGCTCTTTACTAGAGATTTACATGGAAGCTAAGCTGTCAGAGCAGGAGATAGGAGGTTCATTTCCAGATAAATAACTGATTAGAACATAGGAAATGTATGACTGGAGTATCAGTTCGTAGGAAGGACAGAGGTTACCACTGATGCTGAGTACCTTTGCTGGGACCAATGCTATTTAAAATGTTCATAAAGTTTTAGGTCGAGAAGTTTTCTGATGATACTAAATTATTCAGGGTAGTAAGGACAAAACAGCTAACCATGAAGAACTGTAGACAGACTTTATGAGACTGAATAAATAGGTAATAAAATGGCAAATGAAATTAAGTGAAGATAAGCATGAAGGGGTTCACACAGGGGAAAAAACAAACTGTTCAGAGCGATGAGTAGCAGACCTATAGAACTTCTTGCCCAAGGGTGTTGGTAAGACAGTAAAAGTTTATGTAGGTTCAAGACTAGTCTTGATATTTTCAGGGTGGAGAAATCCATAGGGGATTACTAAACCCAGAAAAAGTATATTTGGTTCAGAAAGCCCCAAGCTGAAGAGAGTACCAGCAGGAAGTACAGTACAACCACAAGCCAAGAAAATTTTTTCTTGTGTTCACTTTTGGTCACTATTGCAGATGAGATGCTGGGCAAGCTGAAGTATTCATCTTATTTGTTGCAACCATTTGTGTGTTTTTATAAGTCAGATTATTTTTTTCTGTTTTCTTTCTCCAAAAACTTGTTGCAGAATATTGCTAAGACCCAGAGCATTATGGGAAATTTTGAAGTCAAGCTTGTCTTTGAGGGAACAAAAAAGTTTTTGTTCAGATAAATTGGGACAGTTCCTGTCCTGGAAATAATTAGAGAAATCGATTGTTTTCCAAAGAAAAGTTCTGCCATTATTTTAACATTATAAAGTGTAATTAATACTGATTAATCATTTTTATTTAACTGTTCAAAAGTATTCCAACTATTTACATCCTTTAGGCTGCATTAAAACTATTATAGTACTGCATTACTTCTCGCGTCAAGTTTGAGATCCAAGACAGCATAAACAACACTAATTCCAAGAGCTGATTGAAAATCTGCTTCACTGTTAAAAAGACCTATTTTGAAACAATGTACTTGACACTGCCTTGTGTAGGAAGGGAACATGAGTGATGTTATCTAAGACAGACAAACAGACAAACGTGGCTTCATAAGTGACATCACAGGATTGTAGACAGCAAGTTACTAGACTTCTNATGTGGCTTCATAAGTGACGTCACAGGATTGTAGACAGCAAGTTACTAGATTTCTGGAATCTAGTTCCTTAGAAACAGAGTGAAGCAATCATAAAANCTTCACTGTTAAAAAGACCTATTTTGAAACAATGTACTTGACACTGCCTTGTGTAGGAAGGGAACATGAGTGATGTTATCTAAGACAGACAAACAGACAAACGTGGCTTCATAAGTGACATCACAGGATTGTAGACAGCAAGTTACTAGACTTCTGGAATCTAGTTCCTTAGAAACAGAGTGAAGCAATCATAAAACAGGCTATTGTAATTTTTTTTTACACAAAAGAGAACTTAATGTGATAGATGCATTAATTGACTATAATTAAGATAAGTACATTAGACAGATGCTGAAAATTCTTACATGCTTAAAGATGGAAAGAAATGGCTAGGCCCCACCTACTTTTGGAGTTCTGAATATCCCACTAGATAATATAAAATCCCTTAAAAAGCTGTTCTGTTACCCTAGCTCTTCAATGACATTTATTATATAGGCATAATTTAAAAAGGTAGTTGATGATCAANAATCATAAAATAGGCTATTGTAATTTTTTTTTTACACAAAAGAGAACTTAATGTGATAGATGCATTAATTGACTATAATTAAGATAAGTACATTAGACAGATGCTGAAAATTCTTACATGCTTAAAGATGGAAAGAAATGGCTAGGCCCCACCTACTTTTGGAGTTCTGAATATCCCACTAGATAATATAAAATCCCTTAAAAAGCTGTTCTGTTACCCTAGCTCTTCAATGACATTTATTATATAGGCATAATTTAAAAAGGTAGTTGATGATCAAATTACTTAAGTAATTTTGAAAATTTTATACAGTTTTATATAGATATCTTTATTTTCTTAGGTATGTAGTTCTGAATTTTATGTTATTCTTTGGTAACTTATATTGCTTTTGAAATTATGATGTAAAGTTTGAATACATATAAATAATGCATGTGCTTATATGTATAAAAATAAAAAGTGATTATGTAATATTTTCTTAATGCATAATATTTAAAATTATTTTCAGTGTGTTATCTGGAAGGTTTGATTCCATCAAAGGAAGACAGTGGTTTATCAATCAACTATATTTCATCTGTATAAATTGTTCTGCTTTGCAATAATGTGGAGTTTAGGTGCCCTTCTGGAGCTGGACGGTAGAGATAAACTTGAAGCCTTGATTAGAGCTCACGATAACATGTTAGACTTAACCAGACATCTCCCCTGGCACCAGTCAAACAATGTATGAATTTTATGTTACTGATTATGGTAAGAAAAAGCACTAACATTCTTTTTATACTGGCATTTTAAAACAGTATAGCTTCTTTGAAATTTAAAATTACTCATTTAGTCCTTACTATACAGTCATATGAGCAGAGATTTTTTGCTGACAGTGTAGTAGTAACATTCTGTATGCAGCACTTCTGTGGAAGTGAGAAGTCAGAAACAAGGGACAGAGTGCTCATTGGTAACATTTTCTTATTTCTTTTGTTTTTAATTTCATTCATACACATTTCTTTTCTATTAATGAGCCTACAATTTTAGCTAATTTATGTTTAGGCTGGGTTAGTCTAAATTAATATTAATTTTATATTTGATTTCCTCACAGCTAGTATATTTTGTTTAAAAATTTTATATTTGATTTCCTCACAGCTAGTATATTTTGTTTAAAAATATAATCTGATTTTAATTGCACTTAATAATTATTTATGTATGATTGATAATCAGTAATACATCTTACAGTATATAAAACCGTAAGAATAGTGTGATATTTTGAATATTGTTAATATTGATATTTTGAATGGTGTGATATTTTACACAAGGAATTTATAGTTTAAATAACACACACGCAATCAATTTCACAAAGAACTTACTATTCTTTCAGAGTGTATTTTCACATGAATACATCTATTTCTCTTGTATCCAAATTCAGATTTTTTTTTTGCCAGCAATGTTGATGTAGTGTACACATATGCAATCTGTATTCTTACGTTCTGTAATTCTTCACCAGCAGTGTGAGAATGAGTTTCTAGGTAAACATTCTTTTGGGGTTTTTATTTAGATGGCTGTATATCAGTTTAAGAAATATGTATATATTTAGTAGGATTGTATACTAATTAGAGGTCATGACTAAGTATGTCCTTTGTTAGATGTGTTTTAGCTAGATTTGAGAAAATTTGTCTCTATACTTTGTAGAACTTCAACCATAACATCTAAGATTTTTTTTTATCTACTAACAATATGTTGAACATGGTCAAAATATTGTGAGATGTTTTCCTCTTTTTTGTCATTTCAGGTGACTGAGACCACTGGAGTAAGAGAGTTCAGGTGTATGTTTATCCAACAGATAATGTCCCTGCCTATGCATCTATTCTGGTTCCAAATGTTGACAATGTTAGAACTCGGTCTTTGATAAACACAATTGCAAAACAACAGGAAGTAAGTACAGGATTACTGCTTTAAGTGTATGCCTATTCTATGAAGTAAATAGAAACCTGCTTGTAGAGTAACTGGGAGTTGCAGTCATTCTTTGTATTTGCTGTCTGTTGTCATTGCTTGCCAGGTGCATCATTATTTACATATTGCTCTATTTTTATTTCCTTAACATGAATCCTCTTTACTAATTTCTGTGCATGGGTAAAATGCTTAAAATATCCTTTTATAAATTTTTTTAATAAAAGTTTAATTAATTTTTCTCAGAGAAAGATATAAAACCTTGTTCATAGTCTTTACACCATATTAATTTTTCTGATTTGTGCTTGCTTGAATAGGGAAACAAGAAAAATAAATTTCATGAGCCAATTCACTAAAAGCCTGAAATTCCTAGCCTTTACTCTACTTTTTTTCTCTCATTAGGAAAGCTGTAGTTAATAGCAGTAGCCACAACTATAGAAAAGGAGAGAACACTCCTCATACATCTCTAACAAATAAGGACCAATCTGGTATCATGGCTTTTGACTCACGCCACATTAAACAGTAGTTATTAAAAGATATATAGTCCTATTTTCAAACAGATGAAGATCTGAAAAAAATATGTATTTTGCTTTACTGCAATGCTCTTCGTAACCCTAGCAACTTCCTATGGAAATCCGTAAGCTTGTGAAATATAAGTCAATGTACTTCCTTCTTAGTAGCTGGAGCCAATAATAGAAACACCACAAATGCATGAGCTAGTGCTGGAATGTGTTTTTTCTGTAAAATTCTGAGATTTGGACAGAAAACCTGTTGGTTGGGTTTGATTAAACAGTTCCAGAGGCCTTAATGTGGCTGTGTCTTTGATGTATCTGACACAAATTGTGAAAATCTGCAAAATCTTTGTATTTGTAAGCAAATAATTAATATTTGTACATTAATGCCTTCAGAGGTATTGATTGTATTTCCAGGTACGTTCTTTTGACCATCATTGCAACAGAAAAAAACCCATTGTAATCTTGCAAAAAGTCTCTGAAACCTGGCATTTTCCACAATTAGGTGTTTCTGTGGTGTACAGTTTATATCTTCTCTTCAGTTGAAAAGTTTCAGCATTCAGTGTGTAATAGGTCTTGCCTATGTTTCCCTGTTGAGCAGAATATTCCTGTCCATGGATGAAGTCAGCTTGCTTTGTTTTTAAGCATCTTTTTTATTTAATCACATATTGAACTGTGACAGAGAAATAGCTTTTTTTTTTTTTCTCCTTTCTCCCCTGGATCAGATCGCAGCAGCATCAACTTTCTTTCCAGCTGCAGCTGAATTGTATGTACTAGATGAAACCAAAGTGATGTTTTACAGGTCTGACTTCGCTTGTTGGTTCTGCGAGTGTATTACTATCGTCTGTGTTATCATGGTCAATTGATCACTCGCATGTTCAAAAACAGGCTGAAGAATGAGACCACGTGGTATCATTGTGGCTATCTGTTGGAGAGCATTAATTTAAACTGGGAGCAAGCCAGTCAGTAGTATTCGAGCATTTCAAATCTCCTGCAGGAATCTCCTGCATTATCAGCTTCAGTGCTCTCAATCACAAATATGTACATATTCCCTTTTGCAAACTGATTAAATTCCTTTCAGGGAGTGCATATAATAATGAAGATAATACCATCTGTCAAAAACATTAGTAGGATGAAAATCTGAGGTGGAAAAAAACCGTGGAGGATTCTTACATGTCTGAAAAAGGAGCAGGATTCTATCTAGCTTGCTTTCATGAGATGAAATGTGAGATTTCTATAAAAGGTTTAAGAGAAAGGAAATAAGTATTAATTCTTTGGTTCGGCAACTTTCTGATTTACGTTCAGATTTTACCAAGATAAGAAGGAAACTAGGAAAGACTTTATTCCTTCTTGACATATATATTGTTTTTTCCCCAGGGAAATGACACTTAGTGTACAGATTAACCAGAAAATAAGTTATGTAATATTACATATTTTTTAATATACAGTGTTAAGACAAAGCAGAAATAAAATACTTGTTATCAAAATTTCAGCTTGAAACAAGAATTTTCTGCATGTTTAATTTGAATAAGCCATCAGAGAAGAGTAAAAATGCTTTGAAAAATAGAAATATACCTGGTAAGGCATACATGAAGATAGTATGAGTTGTAAGAGCCCAAAGCGTCGTATTAGAAACATCAAATGCTGCTGTTGAAATACTGATGTGATGAGAGAGAATAATTATATTCTCATAAAAAAGGAGTTTGTTTCCAATAATAAAACAATCAGTAAGGAGAAACAAATTTTTTGGAAAATCCTAAGATTTCCTGACCATTTTGTGAACATCCTTGGCCAAAATCTGCTTTGTCAAAGCTTGATATCCTGATTAAGTAATTTAAAGGCCCTGTGCAACAGCAATCATCTTGTTGTTAAAAGTATTGTCAAAAAAATGCATTGGTTTCATATTCTGCCACAGATCTTTAGAGAAAGACTAAAGCATATCCATGACAGGCAGTGGATGAAATTCAGGACAAAAAGCACAAGCAAGTTTGATTCCAATTCTGGAAAACATACTGCTGTCAGAGAACACGTGAACTCTTCAAAAATTCAAAAGGCCTTTCTTGCAAAGTCAGTTTATCTCAGCATAATTAGGCTGAAAAACCTGAGTAACAGATTTACAATTCCTATTTAGGAAAAGGGGTGGATAGGAACCAGTATTCCTTCAATGGAGGATGGTGTTTTCTTGAGGGAAGTTGAAGACTAACTGCCTACTTTGAAAACAGGGAGATTTTCCTTTGCTGCTGTTAAGTAGGAGTAGTTCTCAGTTCCTTTTGTGAGTGGAATGTAAAACACGTTTCAGAGTTTCACTGTTAAATTGCTTCCAGTCCTGCCAGTTTCATTGGCCTGTCTAACAGGGGACGTGAGCAGTACAGTACTCACTGAAAATCAATTCTATGTATCTATCTCGTCACACATTCATACAGAGAAAAAGATTGGATCAGGTGTTTTAGAAAATATATGGAAATATAGGAGGAGCTTCAAAAAGGACTACAGTTCTAGAGGTCATCAACACTCTTTTATCCATCTAATTACTTCCTACCTTTACTCACATTTAACACAAAGCCATAGATATTTCTGGGTCAGTTAAGACTTCTGTACACAGTTCGGTATCTGTTATTCTTAGTTGTGATTATCGTTACATCATATCTCTACCGACCTTTAGAAATATCTCTTTTAGTAATATGCTTGAGAGGGGATGTAGCTAAATCTAATCTATACTGCATTGTTGCTTTGAGGACAGTGCTGGGAAGAAGGAACTATCCTTCTGTTACAAGCACCTGTCACAAAGGATACCTATAGCAAAAGAAAACAGTAGAAAATTTGCATTCATATTACATGTCAAAGACTACTTTCCATTATAAATGAAGTTTTCTTAGGGTCATCCACTACAAGAGACTGATGCAATGAATGTGTTAGAAAGTGGAAGAAATTAAGCAACTTAAAGAAAAACCTCTAGTATATTCTCACTTCGCCCGCTCTCTTTTAACTCTGGAAATAATTTGTCTTGGAGAATCTGGGTGGGATGAAAAACATATACTGTGTCACTGCATATGGAGACACAGGAAAAACCTACCAGAATAATATATCATTGAAAAGTAGACATGGAAAGTATCCCTTTCTCTAAAATAGGTCTGTTATGTGTGTTTAATTAAAAGTTTTGATACTACTTAGGCAATTTAAATGTCTGTTACAGGCAGTTTTGCTCACAGGAGAGCAGGGGACTGCAAAGACAGTCATGATTAAAGCATATGTGAAGAAATATGACCCAGAAGAACATTTGTCAAAATGTTTAGACTTTTCATCTGCTACAGAACCATTTATGTTTCAGGTAAGAAATATAGATTTTAAGCAATTCTTGCATATAATTTCCTTGCTAAGTATTTAAAGTGTACTTAATTCTGATGATAAAAGAAGTGAGTTAGAAATAAAGTCTAAAGGATCTTTTTCCTCTAAGTCACTTGAACACTCCAGAAAATTCCATAAAAAATAATTTTTGCAGGTAAGAAAAAAATATAGTCACTCACATAGAGATACTGTGTGATTTTTCATTATGGAGTTCTAAGAATCAATTTTTTGCTGAAGACCTGTCTTCAGCAATGAAAATGAACATTTTTTTGTTATACTTCATTTTTTTTCTTATTCTTCAGTTTATTACTATGATTTTTATTAAATAAATAGCAAATGTCTACTTACAGAGCCTCTTATTTTTCCTCAGCTCAGGAGTGACTATAGCATCAGAAATCTAATCTTTTAGGTCCTCTAGTATGACAACTTTGTAGAGATTTCCCTTTCCCAATAAAACTGCTAAAAATCCATGTAAAAAGAAAAAAATACTACAAATAGTTTTTTCAAATGATTGAAAGGATGTTTTATACCACTGTGCTATGATTCAATACTACTAATTTGCTAGAATGTGATCCTGTAAGTTGAATTGGCTTTATTACCTCTTCAAAGCAATGAATTCATGGTGACAATCCTCCAGTAGGATAAAGTAATCATCTTGGAATTTAAAAGTCTGCTCATGGAGCAGGTCTTAAAGTCCATCACAAAATCTTTTTTAAATAGCTGATGTTATTAAGTAAATGATGAAAAGTAATGGCTTAAACATCTATTTGCTTAAATTCCAAACTCACAGAATACTTGTTGAGCTTTTTTGTTATGCGTATCTCTGGCCATGGTTTATATCAAACCATGAGACAGAATAAGGCAGGCATCCTTTCAGCCATGCAAGATTAATTAAACAATCAGTATCTCTGTCTCAGTGTCCTTTACTTAGTGTATTATGGGTCCCTAGAACATTACTGTCTTGAAAACAAACCCTGGACTTCCTGGTCTCCAGTACAGAGAGTCTGTGAAAGGATCTCGTTGTGTCTTGTCTCTGCTACAGTCCTGTAGTAGTACCTTGGAAGGTACGCTCTTTCTTTTCAGCTAGCTGCTTGAATACATAGCTCACTGCTGATTTCTGAGAGAGAGATGTAGCAGAAAAACAGTTTAAATGCTTCTAAACACTTGAAAGAGTCACATTCAAAATAGTTTTTTCATTTTGAGTTGTCATTTTGAGGATTTGAAAGATTGGATGATTTTGGATATGTTAGGTATATTACAAAGTTTTTATTTGTTATGTAATCACTTTCTCTTAGTCTCTCTTTTTCACCTTAATCACATATCTCCAAAATGGCACATTAATGCCATATCTGTTTTCTGTTTCGAAAAAACTATTGATACTTCTATCTTTATGACAGCACATGCCACTTTACTCATATAGGATGACAGTTATGCTTGTAATACTAAAAAACTATTTGTCTAAGGCAAACATTTGCTACCATCTTATAAGGTATTTTTTCTGCGACTGTTTATGTTCTAAATACCTTTAGAAAGACTATGGAAGTATACTTCACTTAGAAGACATCTGGGAAATCATTGTAAAAGGAAACAAAATTGCCTCTATATGATCTGCAGATGTACTGCAAATATAAAACAATTGAGCTCAGCTAGGGGAAATCCAAAGCAACCATAATTTTCAGACAATGCATGACAAACCCTCTGAAATCAAATTCCATTCCTCTACAGAGCTACCTTTTGGAAGAGAGATTCTTAAGTGCATTTATAAATACGTACAATATTTATAAAAAATGTTCTGTAGATAATGAAAATACTATTTCTGCTTGTTGATATTCTAGCTTGCTCATAATTAAACAATCTTGATTAATCCTTCATTTCTCAAATTGTGTGTGCCATATTTCTCCACTGTTTCTTACCGATTTGTGAAGCAAGGGCAAAAAAAACTGCAACAGAATCCACAATTTCTGATCTGTTAATTTTCTTTTCTTGTAGCAGTTTCTCTTGCATTAATCTTGACATGTTTGAAGACTGAAATACAATGCACAAGAAGACGTAATGTTTCATGCAGAGATAATGCATCATACTAAAATTAATGTCATTTTAGTTTGATGATTTCATGATAATAATTGGCTTCAATGCTAATAATGAAATAATAATTTGCGAGTTTGAAAACTTTTGAAAAACTACCTCTGGTAGCCAGAGGTCTGTTGCAACACATAGTTCTAAGGCTGGGGAATTGCATAGGAATGAGTGTTATGAACAGGAGGACAGGGTTCCTTACTGATGAATCAGAGATGAAATTACTAACAAAAAGAGAAAATCACTGGATACGTGCTGTAGCAGAAAGCAATAAGTAACACATTTTTTAACAATACATTTTAAGTATTGTTGCTTTAGATGCAAAACAAAAACTTTCTTTAAGTTTTAGAGGACAATAGAGAGTTATATGGATAAACGCATTGGAAGTACTTATGGACCTCCTGGAGGCAGAAAATTGACTGTTTTTATTGATGATATCAATATGCCAGTTATCAATGAATGGGGAGATCAGGTAAACTGTTTTTTAACAAATACAACTTATTCTCAAGTTGTTGCACTTTGGTTTTAATATACATGGGAATCAGTGGGCTTCCTCAATACTGTAAATTATTGGAAGTGCTTTCTAATTATGGTGCATTGATGAAGAAAAAAAGAGAGCAAATTAGATTTACTGAAGAGACGTGTTAGGATAATGGTGTCCTATCTTACATTATCTCCACTTTCTCATATTTTTGTAAGACTAAAGAAGGCATTACTGTACTAAAATACCATATTATTAACTTCAAGATTGACATAACTTTGAAAGCACCAGTAACCGTGGTTTGATGAGCCCATGTATAATTTCAGTGCTGTTAACTTTGTCAATGCAGTGTATTGTTAAAAGCCAACAGTTACTGCCAGTTGTTTCTACATTGGTTCAGAAAAGCCATGGACAAGAGAGACAAAATTATTTCATCTGTAATTTAAAAGCAAATTAATATTTTAGATAAGAGTTTATATGTCTTGCTCACAACCTAGCTTATTATCTCCTACAATTTGAGATTAATTTTATATTGCATTTTATCTTTTTGGGTATTATTGGCTGTAGGTACTTTGATTCATGTAGAAAATTCAACCCTGAAGTATGTGATATGGTGAAAAAATTGGTCCCAACAAGCAGAATATTGTGGAAATGGAGAAAGGTATAAATTACAGGGCAAGTTTTATCACAATCAGTCTGAACAGATTGCCTGCTAGTGTAATTCAGGCAGCTCTTCCTTAAGAACATATCTGTAACAATTGAAAAAAACAGGAGAAAGATGGGCTAGAAAAGTTTTGGAGATACAACCTGGAAAAATATCAGATTTCAGTATACAAGACAGATGAATGGAAATATCAGTCCATTCATGCCTATAGTTTTATTCATGTTACCCAAAGCTTTAAGTGAAATTCTTTATAGGTTATATTTTCTAATTTATAAAGCCCAGAGCACCATGTTGTAATAATTACATATTATAAGAGTTGGGGGTTTACATTTAGTGCTAGATTCTGCTTCCAAACAAATGAGGTATTTTTGAGGACTTCTTAGAAAGAGTATGCCCACAGCATTATGTGTGAAAATTAGTAGTTTTGTTATTTTAAAATTTTGTTATTAATTATTAATTTATGATTTATATTATTCCTTATTCATTCTAAATGTTACTGTTTTTTAATATTAATGATATTTTTCTTTAGACAAAGATGTTGCCTACACCATCTAAATTCCACTATATCTTCAACCTTCGAGACCTTTCTAGAATTTGGCAAGGAATGTTAACTATAAAGGCAGAAGAATGCAACAGCAGCACTGTCCTTCTAACACTTTTTAAACATGGATGTACTAGAGTAATTGCTGACAGCAAGGTATAACAACTACAGGATTTTATATTTAGTAGTTTTAGCCATTTACTTAATTTATGCTCATACCTCTGCAAAACTTATTAACATGATAAACTTTGTTAGGCCAATGTGAAAAAAACTATCTTATTTTACATGCAGTCTGCATTGGAGTGTTTTCCCAACAAATGTCATGCTATGTACTGATAGATTAGACCACTAACTGGATGGAGAACTCCAAAACTATACCCATATTCTATGTTTTTGCCTACATTTTTTTTGCACTTATCCAGTGCTCCACTTAACCAGTTCCTCTGTAAAAGAGATTGTACTGTATCCTATATTTATACACAGAGAGCAATTTAAAATTGCTTTGATCACCTCACAGAAAGAAGCATTGTGTGCCTGTATTAAAAAATGGCCCACGTCCTCTAAATCTCCTTTAAATTATTCATAAAACGGATACAGTTCTGAGCTGTGTATGTTAAAGATCCCGTAATATTTTTGTGTTTACAGTGTCTCAATTTCTTGTGAAATTCTAGTTCTAGTACTGTAGCTGCCAGTAATGACTTGACATATGCCCACTACTACCATGGATTTTCACAAATATAATTAATTCTTATTCTGACGTCCTGATGAAGAGCCTTCATAATTTTTATAAAATTAATGCTTTATAATTAAAGCATTAAATTTA
Organism: Steatornis caripensis; assembly: GCA_013398225.1. Classification (NCBI taxonomy): domain Eukaryota; kingdom Metazoa; phylum Chordata; class Aves; order Caprimulgiformes; family Steatornithidae; genus Steatornis; species Steatornis caripensis. Next base: position 322,649 of record VZSC01010946.1, read on the forward strand.
AATATTGACTCTTAAAAATAAGTATGTGTATTTTATTGCACTGCATTTATTTTATAAAGCTATCACAAAGTGAAAAGAATGAAAAATATTTTGCCATGGACACAAGAGAGCATTTTATATTGCTTTTGCTTTTAATTAAACCTAAAGGCCTTGAAATGGCAAGTGCTTAGGACTTACCTGCTATGACGAGAATTTTTTCAATATTCAGCATAGTTGCAGAAGTCTAAAATGGAATTTATCTATTTTAACATACCAACTATGTAAACGTAATCTGTGCAGATGATTTGGCACGGTAGCAGCCAAGATGCTTACATAGTGATTGCATTGTGTTCAAACACAGTCAGGCTTAATCGCTCTTGTTCCAGTAACTTGTCAACATAAAGAAAAGGGAAGGTATGAAAGAATTATAAGGAATTCCATTTCTGTTTTAAAAAGCTAAAAAGGACAAAGCGAAATCCTCCTAAGTATACATTGGTATGTGGACTTTAGCATGTACTCAGTTGAAATGGAAACCAAACAAAATGCATAAAGCTTATGGATGAATTACACATCCATGTCCACGTTGGTGGACAAAACAACTGACCTCCATTTCAGGTAAATCTTAGAAACAATTCCAAACAAAACATAGACGATTGTTAACTAGTTTTGTTTACCATCCCTACCTGTATCTTCTACTATCCCTCATTTTCTTCCATGAGAGCTCTGAATTAGCCGGCAGATGCCTCCTCATTTTCCCCAGGAAGGTGCACTAGCAAACGTAAGAGCTGAGCAAGTTATGACCAGTTCCAACACCCAGAGGAACTCTAGTTTGAAAATCCTGCTCACTTTCTCCTCTCTCCTTAGATACATATATGCTGAGTTCAGAAAATGCATGCAGGAAGTCTAAAAGGAAAAATTGTGTATCAGTTGTCAATAATATAAAAATGAAGGCCAGAGTTTTCTGCTCACTTTAATAGTTATTTCTCTATAATCTGAGAAAGCCTACTCAGTGTAAATCCACTACAAATTCTAATAGCACTGACATTTCTAAGTGCCTGAACTACTATATATTATACAAACTTAAAATTAACCTGAAATTGATGTATATGTACTTGTATGTGCAATAGAGCGTTGTTGATATAAAAAAGGGAAAGTGTTTAATTTGAATTTGAGGTAAGGGTCATACCCACTGATGCAAAAGTGTCATAAAGCTTTGAGTGTAGTATTTTCTGCTTTAAAGTTAGGAGCAATGTCATTGACTTTTACTGAAATGTTCTTCTATTTTTTTTATCCATTGTGGGGAATTTAAAAATACATGGCAGGTATGTATTTGTACAGATATGTTATATATCAGAGAGAGGGAGTGAGAGAGTATAGTCATGCAGTCTCTTCTTCCACACTGCTTTTAGATTCCATAGTGGTTAGTGTTATGATGTTGTCACTAAGAACATCTAACAATATTGAAGTATGTAATATATATTTAGGCTGTCTCTATACTGCAGTTCTTTAGTATTCTTTGTCTTATTTGAAAACTCAGAGCACTGTGTACATCTTTTTCATGTTTGTCTTATTTTCCTCTCAGATGTATTACTGAAAAGGAAAAGAAGTAAAGATGATTCTTTTTTTTTCTGTAGTTTGACATTCACAGTTGGCATTCCCTTTTTCTGGGGTTGAGGTGGTTCTTGCCTTTTATGTTTACCAGTTACTACTAAGTATCATTCTTGATTGCTTCTTAGATAATCACAGTAGTCAAAAATCTTGATCTGTATTAAAAACTTCTTGAACCTGTCAGTGGAAACAGATGCAGTTGTTTAAACAATGAAATGTAGTCACTAGTATTTGTATTTGCAGACTTCACTTTATTTCAACCTGCATTCCTTCTTCCCCTTGCCTCCCCCAACGTATATCACCCTCTGTTAATTATGGATTTTGATGTAAGAGGGATTGAGAATGAAGTCAGGTTGTAATGACTTATGTGATACTTAGTTGAAAGTATCTTTCTTTCGCTATTTCTTATCTCATTACAGTTTCCTGGGCAGTACTACAATAATATACATTATGCTGTTCTGCTGCAGATTGAAAGATTATAATGAGCACTTAGCCATGGTTATTTTGGAAATCATTCAACCTTTTTCGTCGGAGAAGTTAAATGATCTGTCTAGGTGAAAATTAGAAAGTCAAGATGTTTTTGTGTTTTATGTGATTGCCTATTATACTTTAGAGTATGGAATTATTTCATGTCTGTGAATATTGCCTAACACATGCCTGTGCCTATTGTCTAATATGTATTGCCTAATATATATTTTTCTTTGAAATGTTACAAGGTTTTTTTAGTGTTTAATTATCTGGTTGTCACCCTATATAACTAGAAATCTTTTTTTTTTTTTAAATTGTACTACTAATGTATGATTTTTAGATTTATTACTCCTGAAGGTACAGCCTGGTTTGATTAAACTATTAATAAAGCAATTGAGGAGTATGTGGATACAGGCTTAACAGATGTTCTCCAAGCTGAACCATATTTCATAGAATTTTTTTATGGGAGATACCTGAACCAACTGGTGATGAACCAGAAGATTTTGTGTTTGAACCACCAAAAATTTATAAGGCGGTATTTCATTTTATGCCTAAAATACTAGGCACTGAAGTTTTCCTTTAACTATTAAATGTTATATTGCTGAACTGATATAATTCGGAAAGTTTTGTTGAATACCTACCACATTTTTTGTGAACTTATATCTAGATTTTTCTAGTTAGTATGCCATAAATCATTTTAGTGATGTTAAATTTGATAATGCCATATAAATGTAGTTTATTAATTCCTATTCTCCATGCTCCTTTTTTTTTCCACCATTAGCAGAAAATTTCTGCTTTAAACACAACTACAATCACTACAGTGAATTAACAAGATAATCTCATTACGTGTGGCCAATACACAAACTCAAGTTTGTGAAAAAAATGTCAGTGCAGTTTTAAATTCTGAAGGGCTACGCTAGTGTTGCTACTGGTTTGTTTTGTTTTGTATCAGATTCCAAGCTTTGAATTTCTTTGTGAAAAATTGCAAATGTATCAGAGACAATACATGAATGTATTAGAGTATCATTTCTTGACTAGGTGTTTTTTAAAGATGCCATGACACATCTTATTTAGGTTTGGAGTTTGCTACTTTATTATTTGTTTAACTGTTGCAACAGTGTTCCTGATTTGGGCAAGCTGTGCTTAGAGAGCGCATTCTGAAAAGCTATTCTTAACCACCAAACTCGCTTCCCATCTTCGCCTAGTCATTTTCAAGAACTAGGAAATAACTATGGTCATTTTCCTGTTTTCATGTTCTGTAATAAATATGTTCTTTTACATACTTGTTTAAGCTTCTGTGTATCCAGATGTATGAAGATTTTCCTCGATAGGAATGATGAGGTTATAAAGAAGCACATTTACATTTTGTATATAGAATGATTTTTAATTATTAAGAATTCAAAGAATACTTCAAAGCTATATGTACCTCACAAGTGATCAAAGCAACATGAGGTAGAATCTGCTTGGATGAGAGACATGAAAAGAAATATGCATTAGGGCTGCAGTAGAATCAGACTGTAGGGTAGAGGAAAGGCTCAGTTTACCGTCAGTTGAACCCATGTTCAGAAAGGAAGATATAAGGAAAGAATTAATCCAAAGACAGCATCTGATACACGGAAAGCAGAAAAAGGCTAAGCATGAGATTTATTTGAAGCACCGTGCCTCAAGTTTAAGAAGTTGCGTTAATTATCTATCTCAGGAATTACTTTAACTTGATGATCTATTTACTAAAAGACACATAGACGCCACAGTGAAACCAAAACAGGAGGAAATGTTTGGTTCTTCTCTAGCTAACCTCAAGTGAAGTAAAAGATTTTGTTTGCTTTGCATTTAAACAGAAGAAAATGATTTTATTTTTAAATACAGTTCATGTGATGCTAGATGAATTTTAGAAGACCTTGAAAGTCTCTGATACACCATTTCCATTGGAAAGTTTTAACCAGAATATCTGAGATGTGCAGTTAGGTAGTACAAAGGAGCCCTGCTGTCACTATGGTGAGAATAAATTTAGTCACCCTCATAACTATATTAAAATACAAGTCTAAATGTGAAATTATCTGGATAGGCTCAGAGGGAACTGTGCATAAAACCAAAATTTCTTTGATGGAAAAAATGAGTAGAATACAAAGGCTTGATGTAGATGCCAATCTTTCATTTTCTACATACTTTAGATGAGGAGCAAAGCAAACTGTATCAACTAAAAGTAATAATGCACTAACATAATAAAACCAAGAAAGATGTGATGTATATATAGGAGATGTGTAAAAAAGCAGTAACAGTAAATTTGTAATCCAGCTTTTGTATCTCAGAGACTTGTTAAGAAAACTATCTCAAAGGAAATGTTGAAGGTAGATCAAACAGAATTATGACACTAAATGATAGATTAAATGTGTCTAAGTCTTTTAGATTCTTAAAACTAGGAATGTAGTATGTTTATTCTTCTAACTAAAGGGTTTTTATTGATATTTTAAAACACATTCAGGGTGATACCTTCAACATAAAAAGAAGCTCAAAATGTCTCTCTTTATGTATGTAAATCATATGAGTAACTAATTATAACCATCCTGTACTTTTACTTGCAGCTTTTTCATTAGCTACACAAAATTCCTAAAGAATGTACAAGTGTTCATTTGAGAGGAAAGATTTTCTGCATGTATCCTTTTAATACTCTTTACGTAGTACTCCAGTTAATAAACTGTAGGGTGTAACAGGTTTTAAATTTTGCTAATTAATGTTTTAATTTAAATTTATTAAGGAGCTTTTCTTCTTTTTTTTTTCTGTATAGATTTCCCAGATAATTTGAACAGCATATGGAAATGCTTTACTTGTTGGAGTCAGTGATTCTGGAAGAAAAAGCCTTTCAAGGCTGGCCACATTTATTGCTGGCTATAAAATATTTCATATCACTTCAACGAGGTTAGAAATGCAAGAAATATATAAGTCAAGTTTATGCTATTGCTTACTCTTTACACAGTCATAACCTTATATTTTCAACAGCTTTTTTTTTTTTTCCTCAATTTTGTCACCATTTTAAAATTTGGAAACCAATAAATACTTATCTGTTTTCTATACAACACTGGATTAAGTTTGAGCATGTGTTAGCTATTCCTTAGCCAAAATATGTGTGTTTACAAAGGATGTTTGCACTATCATTTGTAAAACACTATAATCTGAAAATAGAAGTATGAGTTGTTTTGAATTAACAGGTAATGTTTCTTATTCATCCTAGATCCTATAATGTAGGCAATCTGTCAGATGATTTAAAATTGTTGTATAGAACAACTGGAGCAGAAGGACAAGGCATAACTTTTATTTTCACCGATAATGAAATACAAGAGGAGTCATTTTTGGAATATGTTAATAATCTGCTGTCTTCAGGCAAGGTAAGAGTCTCAACATAACAGACAATGTACTATAGAAGCAGGAAGCTGCAGAATTTTTTCCCACTGGTCTATTTCTATTTATTTTGCTAATAAATTATAGAATCAGCAATGATTAACTCTAAAATATCTTAACTTTTCAAGTAAGGAGTGCTCTTGATATGGAGTTCCTTTATCTCTCTTTCAGTGTAAGCCAGGAAAAGATAAGGAGCTGTGGTGGATATTTCCATAGCTTTTTTTAAAATGAGGATTGCTTGCACGGTCAAGATCTGTACTTTTCCTGAGTTAGACTTCTTTAGTCTTTAATGGAGTTTCAGGAAGTCTGAATCGGGGACAAATTTGGTTTTTAATCTGTCTAAACTATGTGTATGCAGAGAGAGAGATGCAGACATAAACAGAAAAATATTTATAAACTCTATAATAATTAGATCCATGCAATTTATTTTCTTATCAATTTTAATTTTATAAAAAGATTTCTAGTTTATTTGCTCGGGATGAATTGGATGAAATCACCCAAGGATTAATACCTGTCATGAAAAAAGAGATGCCTCGATGTCCTCCTACCTTTGATAATCCTTATGAGTATTTTTTAACTCTGGCAAAGAAGAACTTACATGTTGTCCTCTGCTTTTCTCCAGTAAATTTTTCCTTCGTATCTGTCTTCCTTACTTCCATTAGCAAATTATCATGTAAGGTGTGGACAGGATTATTCAAGCTTTATATTTTTAAGGAGATTTAAGGGCATATAAAATGATTACTGAAATCTGGTTGTAATTGCTGAGATAACAAAAGTAATAGTACAGTTGTCAGAACTTAAGAGCAATATACTTAAAAAATAAATTACTCCTTACATGTTAATGTAATTTCTATTGCTTCTGCCATGTTCTTTCATAATGCAAATCAATGAACACATCTTTGTGAAATTCTTCCTTGTTACTTGAAGACAGGAATTTAATGGAAATTAAAATAAGTTAATTGAAGTTCTAAAATATTAAGAAACACCTATATTTGTCATGAACTTCTTTCTTCAAATTTCATAAAATATTGAATATTGGAAATTTAGCAAAATACTTCTACAGACGAAAAAAACTGCAGGGTGTTCTAAGGAGAAAATTAGCAAGAAAAAATATACTAGTTGTTTATATGAATTCAACATTTTGATCAACTCAATTAAGTATCATATCACAAATTAACAGTTGCTCTCTTTAGGTTGGTAAGAAGTTCCATGCACGTTCTTTGAAATTTCCTGGTCTCATATCAGGGTACACCATGGATTGGTTCAGTCGATGGCCCAAGGAAGCTCTTGTAGCTGTAGCCAGTTATTTTCTTTCAGATTTTAATATGGTCTGCTCTGCATCAGTTAAAACACAAGTAGTGGAAACATTGGGTCTCTTTCATGATATAGTTTCTGAAAG
>VZSC01010947.1:5364-40551 GCA_013398225.1 Steatornis caripensis
GGTTGCGAGGAGCTCCGGGCGGCCGCGCCGTCGCCGTGCGGGTCTGTGGCGGGGCAGCGAGGCCTGAGGCAGGCGCTCACGCCGGGCCGAGGGGCTGAGGGGCTGCGTGGGGCTTTCGCCGGGGTTCGGCAGCGAATTTCGGCGCGGGGCGCGAGCAGCTGCTTTGCCCCCCGCCGCGTCTCGGCGTCTCCGTTGTGGCGGCGGAGTTATTCCCCGAGGCCTTGCAGAGCTGAAGACGTTTCTGGTGGGAATTTGCTGAGGTAGGCGAGCATCGGGGCCGCCTCACGGAGGAGAAAACGAGCTGCGGAGACGTCAGCCGTCTGCCTGAAGTCGTGTAGTAGGAAAATGGATTTTCCTCCCTGCTTTCACAGAAGACTGTTTCCTTGATAATGTGTTGTAAGAACGGCTGTATGAATAAATGATGTGTGCTGATGCAAAGGTCGCTGTTGGCCCGGGTGTGGGATGGGAGGTGACTCATGTAGCGTAAAGATTGGCAGGAACTGGAACGGAGATTGGATGAGCGGAGGCTTGCACTTATTTTGCTTTAAGCATCTTCATACTCTGCTGGCTTCCTCCCAGGCGGGGAGGAGGGAGTGTCTGAGCTGGCTGTGAGAGCTGAAGATGGTCCTACTGGGGATTTCCTTGTAGCCTTCTCTTTTGTGAAAGGCAGAGGAGGCTGCTAACAGCTCTCCTGGTGTCAGAGGAGCTCTCTGAAATCAATGTGAATGCAGCACTTGTCTCCTTTCGAAGGCTTTCAGTGAATCCTCCGCGTGCGAGGGCGAGCCGGGCAGCGATGCAGTAAAGCTGAGCTCGTCCAGGTGGGTGCCAAGAACGTCCGACGTGGCTGCCCCCGGCAAGGGGGGCGAGCGTCAGGCTGGCACCGCGGAGCGGGTGGGGAGCAGGTGCCGTCAGCCCTGCGTGTGTCCTCTTCGCGTGCCTGGGGGCAGAGGGAATGTTAGACGTGGGAGAGCGCTTCTGTTTATTCCGTGTGGATTTTTGTTTCCTCCCGCAAAGTAGGGGGTGATGTCTTTCCTCTCTTTCTGTCACCGTATTAAAAAGTTTTGGTGAGTGGAATGGGCTGTCAGAGCGTTGTGAATCCGGCTGGACAAACGGCTCTGCAAAGGTGGTGTTTCCCCTGCTTTTCTTTTAAACCATCTTTAAAACTTAAAAACTCTTCATTATGGCTGAGTGATGTCCCTCCGGGCCTTCCCTGTGGAAAAGAAATGGGACGGTGTCCACCGTCTCATTCATACGATATCCATCGTTGCCGCTCCCTACTTCTTGTTCCTCGCTTTGAGCAAATGCTGTGTTGTGTTCTTCAGTTCACGTGTGGATTACGAAACCGTAAGACCTAAACCAGCCCTGATAACGGTGCCAGTCCTATTAAAACGCTTGAAGAGTGCTTGGAATTGCTGCTGCTGCTTGAAGGTTTCTTCACATTGTCAGTGCAGAAAATGCTTGCCAGTGACCTGGGCAGCGACGTCCCAGCTTCGAACGGCCCGGCCTTGGCCCCTCCGGGCTATGTTAGAGCGTGCTGGCGGAGTGCCACAGCGAAAAGCTTCTTGTCGCCTTCTTTTTCCCCCTTCCCCCAGGTAAACGTTGGAGTTCAGGCTCTGGCGCTGGGCTGCAGGGACCGCAAGCCACAGGGAAGCAGCCACGTGTGCGCAGCGGTGGCATAAACACACGTTGTAGGGTCGCTTCGTGCTTGGCCAGGCTGGGATTTAGCTAAGCAGTTCCTGTTTGGCAGCGTGTTTGGTAAACCTGTCGTGAATTCGCAGAAAAGGTCAATATATGCTGTTTAAGTCTTTCTCAATGAGATGAGTCCGAGAAACTGTGTCCTGGAATTGTTTTCAAATACGCAGTCTAGTGATAATGATCCCGAAGTACCTTCTCGGGGAGGAGGTGTGTGCCATCCTCTGTTCTCGTAGCTGTGCACAGGACGAGGAATCTGTCAGAGTGGCTGCAAAGAAGGTTTGAGTTGATGTATTCTTACAGCTAAGCACTTCGTTCTGAAGTTGATTACAGGAATAGATTGTCAAAACCTTTCGAGGGAGATCCCACAGACTTCAGGATAGCTGCTGTCCCCTCTAGAGTTGCTGTGTGAGATGGGGAGAGCAGCTGATGCCAAGGCGGTGTTGCTGGTGGCGTCCTGCCTGCACCCCACTGGCTGTTGCGGGGTGACGCTCTCTGCCATGATCTCTGCTGGTGTGAGAGAGAAATCCTACTGCGACTTCTGTCGGGGTCCCGTGTGCAGAAGGAATGTAGTGACATTTGAAATACTTTTTTTTTTCTTTCTTTTTTTGAGAGAAAGAGGTTTGCTTCCTTCAGCAGGCTTTTTCTGTGGGATAGATCACCGCGGTGTGAGCAATGCTTCGCACCAGGCGCTGTGATTTGGGGGACAGGGGCAGGAGGCGTTGATTGTGCTTCTGCAGTTACTTCTCTCACTTAGGTCGTATCCTCCTAAGATAGGGTCTCTTGCAAGTGTGTGTCTGCGTGTACGCGTACAGTAAAATAACAAGGCTTGGTCAATGTAAATCGTGTTTGTCTTTGTGCAGCAGGGTTTTTTCTTGATCTGGAGTTGTGCATCTTTGTCGTGCTACTTGTTGCTTCGTTGTACTATTTCCTGGCACCTCACGTGCAAGACCATCACCTGAGAGATTTATTTCTTTTTGTGCATGTGTTTTGAACTGTAAGTAATTGGGAAAGGCCAGGAAGGCGGTGTTCCCTGTCTGCTAGAAGTCTGTGCCTCACCGGGGCTCCGTGGCTGAACTAAAGCGGAGCTCCGTCCTGCAAGTTTTGACCTTGCATAGGAGATAACTTAGCTTGCAGGCATCTCCCAAATGAGATGATTGCCTGGCCAGGCCCACGAGTTATGCTGCTGTTCGGGCATGTGTCTGTGTTGTCATCGCTAAGCTGCTGCCTTCATTTGGAGAGGATGAGGCACATCTGTTGATAGGAAAGCAAAGATTCGGGTAAGAAAGGCCCTGGCTCAGCCTGCACGTGCTCTGCCGGGCGTGAGCTGCCGGATTAGGAACCTGCACTGGGCATTTCCCTCAAATTTCACTTCCAAAGCTCCCCCCACCCCTTGCACAGCAGCGTTCCCATTTCTTGCTACCAAATGTTTTTTCCTGGCAAGGCTTTCCGTAGCCCCCCTCTTGTCTTTTCTGTTGCCTGGTGCTGCCTGAGTCATCGTCATCTGTGTGCAAAGAGCCTGATTTCTGCCAAAGGTGTCATCAAAAATTTCATCTTCTACGTGCTTGCCTGTCTCCAGCGCGCCTTCCGAAGTTCGGCCCTTACCTTGTCATCTTGCAAGCTCTTCAGGGCAAGGACGGCACCGGTGTGGTTTTGCTTTTGTTAAGCAATACTGCGCTGTGTATGTCTGGCACTTCAGTGACAAACGAGGCGAGGTAATTGCTACAGGTCGCCGGCTGCTGTAGAGCGCGATGTAGGACAAGAGTGCTGTTTCCTTCCAGTGCTTCACCTGCCCAGGAGACCTGTTCCTACTCGTCGGAGTGTCACAGAGCACTCTTTTACAAGATCGGAGACGGTGAAATTTAGTGAAGCACAGAAAACAAGCCTCACATTGTTTCAAGGTAGATCAGTATTGAAGTTCAAGCGGTTTTAGAAAGAGTGCTTCCCAGTCGCGTTCCAGATGAGGCTTTTTGCCTGCTCTAACTGCATTAAGCTGTGCTTAGAATAGATCTGAAAATCCCCCTTGTAAGCAAAAAAGGTATATCTGATAATTTAGTATTAACGCATTTTATGTAGGTGCCTAGCATTTGCATCTTAAATACATTTTTGATTTTAAAACTCCCAATATTTATGACCTTTTTTTTCATCCTGCTCGGTACCAGTAATTCTGGATGCTCTGTTGACCCTCGCTGGTGTCTGGGCCAAACGCACCTCGGAGTAAGGCAAAAGGAAGGTGATGAAGAGGAAGGCGGTGTGGGGGCAATAAACACAGATTATCTCCCCCTGCCTCCGACCTGATGAAGGATCCCCATGATAGAGCTGCTGTTTGTCCACACCTGGCTTGTCAATGTCAGGCTGTCGACTGTTTCCTCTGGCACCGCGTGCGTGCTCGCTGTGCTCCAGTGCCGAGCAGAGAAAGACGCCGGTGCTGTGGCAGCTTGCCTGTTCCAGCCAGGAGGAGCGGTGCAGTTGGCAGTGCCAGCGCCCTGGGGTCTGCGTCTGCTCCCGCAGCTCTCTGGGTCCCAGATCCCAGCTCCCCTCCACCTTCCCCGTGGATCGCTGCTGACTGGGACCAGCTGTGCTGGGGCTGGCCGATTGGGAGAGGCTCTGCAGGCTGGGAGCCTGGAGCTCGGCGTGCTTTCTCCTCAGCTGCCCATGGTATCCGGCTTGTATCTCACGTTTAATTCCCTCGCCGCCTGCCCAGACGGTGTTAGTTAATTTAATTGGTGGGAGGGCGGTGCTGAACCCCGGGCCCTGCAGCGTCAGAGCAGGTACCAGGCTCGCACAGGCTCGTTTCAGTCCAAGCCCATCTCGCTTGTCAGTCTGTTCCCTCTCCCTTTTCCTTTCTATATTTGTCTCCCCCACCCCGATTGCAGAGCTCCTGCGCGTAGGTGGAAGGGCAGTACGTTGCAGAGACCGACTCTGGCTGCCCTGCCGACAATGTGCGGGGAAAGGCAGCGATCGGGTTTGTTACGGCTGCAGCATTCACTCGAGTTGTCCCAAGCCAGACTCTGGGGTTTGCTGCGTGGTTTTCCAACGGTGCCGTACACGCAGGCAGTTCAGAGAATGAGCTGAAGCTAGTAATGCAATGAGATTATACCAGAGTTGATACTCTAAGCCAGCCGAGCTGCTGCTGACTAATACTCTTTAAAGCTTGATTTTCATTTCACAGCCTTCCTGCTCATGCCGGAGCTGGGCTGGGTTACCTGAGGTACTGGCACGGACTGAGGAGGCAGCGAAGTACGTTAAAGAGTTTGCTGCCGCTGCTGGCGTACGGGGTCGGGTTTGTGTTGGAGCTGGTGTGGAACCGATGGATCTTCCAGCCCGGCCTGTCTCCCCGCTCCCTGAAAAAGGAGTGAAAACTTCTTTGCCGTGTTAGTGAGCTGTGTCGTGGCCCAGAAGGGTGAGGAAAGAAGAGTGGAATAGGAGGGAGCGGTGATGTGACCATCCCTTTGGATGCAGTGAGCGGTCTGTTCGGGGCCAGATCTTACCCGACGCTCACCGCTCCACCGCAGGTAGCGGTGTGTGAGCGTCAGCCCGTAAGTGGCTGCAGGGTAAATCCCGACAAGCAGAGCCGACAGAAATCCAGTGCCGGGGCCCTCTTCTCCAGTAATCCGTGGAGTTTTCTGCCACAGGGGTGTTAGATGGATAGGGGCAGGAAAGTCAGCTGGCGGCCCGCTAGATGAAGCCTGTTACAGATAAAATGCATTTTTCTTGCGGTCGAGCAAAGCCAATGTTTTCCCAATTGCAGATGAAGAGGCAGAGACGCACGGAGTGGAAAGTGACTTGAGGAGAGTCACAAAGCAAAGTTAAGAACAGCTTTTCTGAGTTTAATTTGTGCGTAATTGCCCGACTGTACAGCCTTTCGAGTGTCTGGGATGAACACGTGCAGTGGTGTCGCCCATCTCTAACGTGGTTCCCGTGTTTCTGTTGTATTTTAATGTTTCTTCTCCTTTTCGCAGGAAAGGCTAAGGTGTATGCTGGTCTTGCTGTTGTTGCTGCACACTACAGACTCTTTCTATGTACCCGGTGTGGCTCCTATCAACTTCCACCGCAATGACCCTGTAGAAATAAAGGTAGGATGAACATAGACAGAGCCATTAGCCTGTTCGGGCTGGGTTTTCTTGCTTTTTGTCATCTTCCTTCTTTCTATCATAGCAGCTAAGTGGGACTAGAAAGTCAAATTTGAGGATCCTGTTACTAAAATTTTGGGGGCAGGTATTTTCTTTTTCACAGCGTTCGTGTAGGGTGTCGGGAATCAGCAGCCCTCAAGCGGTCACTGTCGTCGTCTTACCCTGCAGTTCCCAACACGATTCTCTTTCGTGCTTCTGATATCTTCTACCAAATTCCTCCGTCCGTTGCACCAGGGTCCTCAAGATGTTTCTCTATTTAGGGCAAGAGCCCTCCGTCTCACTGTAGCTTTGAAGTGAATTTAATCAGAGATTTTTCTCCAGCGCTATACCGACTCTCAGAGTGCTTACAGAGGGTGGGCCTTTCAGTGGTAGGTGAGCAGTAGAGTAAAGAAGTGGTTTGAATCAGACCTTTTCAATTTTCTCTTCTGCCTGGCTTGCTCATGGTGTGTCTTCGAGCCGAGTGAAATCCATGATGAGCCCTTTCCAAGTGCAGGCGTTTGTCCTTGGGCGTTGCGGATCTTAGGACCCAGGCTTGCTGAAGAGCTGTTCCTTGCCTTATTGCTGTTAGTGAGCGATGGAACTGCTTCACCCTACCAGAGGAAGCCAGGCTTTGTTTCCAGACATCAGCAATTTATAGCCCATTTCATTTGTTTTTCTAAAGCTGTGGCCTCCATCTCAGCAGAATCCAGCACCCTTGAGGATGCTGAGGTTGGCTGCTCCCACGTAAAGTGCAACACAATTTACTCCCTGGCCACAGGCTGCCAGACGGAGGCTATTTTTAAGCAAATTAGACTTGCCTGTGGCTACAGTAAGCTTCCCAGAAGAAGGGGGTATTGGAGTGGCTGTTCTCAAAGGGATTTTGTGAGCCAAATGCTTCCACAAGTGATAAGGCAAGTCGGGGTGTTTGCCAGTGCTCTTCCAATAAATGAGCTTGGCTTCCTTACAAAACACTTCTGGTTTCTGGACCAGCTGTGGCCTGGGCTGTCTCGGTATGTCTCTGCGCTTCCCTTGTGCCGTGTGATTTGTGGGAACTCTGCAGAAATGTTTGGGTTTTGTCACCATCCGTTGTCTTCCCAGTCTCACGGCTGTCTGGCTTTTCTTACAGAGATAAAAATTGCTCAACTCCTCATACTGCTGGAGGCCAGACCTCTAGGTCCAGTGCAACAGGAATTTTCTTTTGAGCCGATAACTGCAGTCTCGTATGAGGTGTGACTCTTGAGTCTCTTTCGAGCTCTTTGTTATTTCCTACAACTTCACTGAGCCATAAATTTGTGAAACCAATCCACCCCACTTCTTTCTTCAAGTGTTTCTCTGTGAGTGAGTCGCTGCTGAAGCACAGCGTGGAGAATGTACAACCAGGAATTGTGCAAAACGAGAGAAAGCTGCAGCTCTCCCAGGAACATCTGTCTCCTTTTTTTACGGCTTCCGGAAGTGAGGTTTATAGGAGGTGTCTCGGAGTAAGCTGTAGCTTCTGGGTGATGCTGAGGGATCTGAGTTCTTCCATGGGGATAATCCTTCCTTTCTTCTTCCAGGCTGTAAAGCTCACCAGCTCGCGAACCCAGCTACCGTACGAGTACTACTCGTTGCCCTTCTGCCAGCCCACCAAGATAACATACAAGGCTGAGAATCTCGGTACGTACCCGTTGAACGGTGTGTTCCCCAGCAGCAAGTGGGCTGCCACTTACGAGCTACGTGAGGGTATGTTTGCAGGAGTAAAAGCAATTGCAAATGGCATCTCTGATAAAGCGCTTGTGGAGGGCCTGCTTCCTCTGATTCGTTATATGCTGGCTGTTCGCAAACTAGGGTGTCCCTGTGTTGGAAAGAGTTAGCACCTTTCTGAAGGAGAGTGTGCACCCTGCTTCATAAGTAGCGCTTGGAACTTCCAACAAAATAGCTAAACTGTCCTTTGATCTTATCCTTGAATCCGTGGTGCCAAAGGAGACTTGCTGTCATCCCTCCGGCTGTACGGTGCGCTGCCAACCCAGAGGCACGGACGGTGGCAAGAAGCCTGGCAGGCTTTCACCCTGCCCTTGTTTCCCTGTTTTCCAGGTGAGGTTCTTCGGGGGGACCGAATTGTAAATACGCCTTTCCAGGTCTCCATGAACGTGGAGAAGAAATGTGAAGTTCTCTGCAACTTTCCCAATAAGCCGGTCACTCTGACGGTGGAGCAGAGCAAGCTGATCGCCGAGCGGATCAGGGAGGATTACTACGTCCACCTGTGAGTCATCNCTGAAGGAGAGCATGCACCCTGCTTCATAAGTAGCACTTGGAACATCCAACAAAATAGCTAAACTGTCCTTTGATCTTATCCTTGAATCCGTGGTGCCAAAGGAGACTTGCTGTCATCCCTCCGGCTGTACGGTGCGCTGCCAACCCAGAGGCACGGACGGTGGCAAGAAGCCTGGCAGGCTTTCACCCTGCCCTTGTTTCCCTGTTTTCCAGGTGAGGTTCTTCGGGGGGACCGAATTGTAAATACGCCTTTCCAGGTCTCCATGAACGTGGAGAAGAAATGTGAAGTTCTCTGCAACTTTCCCAATAAGCCGGTCACTCTGACGGTGGAGCAGAGCAAGCTGATCGCCGAGCGGATCAGGGAGGATTACTACGTCCACCTGTGAGTCATCTCGGGTGTGGGCTGGTGTCAGTGGGGCTTCTGTGTTGTGGACAAATGTGATCTGAAATCTGTGTTTTCAGCATTGCTGATAACCTCCCTGTGGCAACACGGCTGGAGTTTTATTCCAATCGTGAGGAAGAGGAGAAGAAGAAGGAGAAGGATGTGCAGTTCGAGCATGGATACAGGCTCGGCTTTATGGACGGTAACAAGGTAGAGAATCCAGGTGCTGTCTGAGGGTGCGTGGCGATGCTCTGGGGTCTGCCAGAGGGCTTTAGAAGACTACCAGAGAGTATCAGGGTTGGGAATGCAACCAGAAGGTTTTATAATGAGTGGAAATACGAGAGAGGTTTCTTATTGGAAGAAGGGAGTGGGTGCTGGACTGCTGGTACGACAGCCAGGAGTCCTGGCTTTGACTCGCTGTGCAGCGTTGGACAACTGCACATGGTGGTTTCCCCTCAGCAGAACAAAGGCAACGTACACCAAGGCTGGCTGAGCTTTAACAGTCTTGGAGCATCTTGTATTAAAAAAAAAAAAATCAAGTTTTTATTGGAGGAAAAGCAGCTTAAGTTTGCAAATGTAAACACAGCATGTGTGTTCCTGCAGGTATTTTCCATGATTGTGTACCCTAAGATCAACCGTTTGATTTAACGGACACATCTGTTTATCGTACGCAAGTGGTCAGCTGCACACCCAGCTCTGGTAGCTTGAGCCCAGCTTGTTACGGGTGAAGGAAGCCGCGCCGCCGGCTCGGGGCCGCTGCACTTTGTTCGTGCAGTAGGTGATGTAAGAGCCTTTAGAAAGCACAAGCTTAGGATGGCTGTGGGCCCCTGCGGAGTCTGGGTGGTGTACCTCTGCCTGGTAGGAAAAGCGGGCAGGAAGCTCGGGGTTGTAGCTGCTGACGTCTTTCCAAGCTAAATTTGGTGATTCTGCTGCCACTGAACACGTAGTTGAGATACGAGAGAAAATGATGTTTTCCAGGCCAGAAATAGCCCGAAATGTTGTCCCTGATGCCTGGAGCAGCCAAGGTGTTACCTTTTCAACATCTCTGTTCTCTCCTCTTGTTGTTTTAGCCTCGAAAGGTGTCAGCCTGATCTTGCTCTGCAGCACAATGCATCTGGGAACAGTTGGAGTCTTTTGTTTTGTGCACTGAAGCTGCTGTCTGCAGTTGTTGCTTCTAAACTTTGCCTGTTCCTCCCTTGGGGTGCTAACTCTTTATTTAATGTCAATCTGTTTTAGTTCTACCTGCACAACCACCTCTCCTTCATCCTTTACTACCACAGAGAGGATGTGGAAGAGAACCAGGAGCCCACCTACAGGGTTGTGCGCTTTGAAGTGATTCCCCAAAGTATTAAACTAGAAGGTGAGAGACTTGGGAAGCAAAGGAGAAGAATCTCTCGTAGAGTTGGGAGTTGAATGCCACTGATGTATCAGGGTGCCAGTTGTTGCTTCCATTATGGTCTTGGGGCACAGAAACGAGGGATTCTGAATTATGAGAACAATAAACCCCTTTGTTACTGAGGAAGTACCAAAAATAGAGAGAGATCCTTGAAGTACAATCCATGGAAAATTAATTCATACAAGAAGATTGGGGTGTGGGGCTGGGGTTTTTTGCACTGTGTCATCTAGCATGAGGTATGCATGGCCCTAGCTCTTATTGCGGCCCAGATCTCCCCCGCTGGGACACTACACGCTATTCCAGAGCCCCACACAATGTTTGGAACTGTCCTAGGGGAATTGAATGTTAAAAATAATGGTTAGGGGGAAAACACTGCTACCTCAGTGAGCCCAACACGAACCAGATGTCTTGAAGGGGAGTGGCTCGTCGTGTGGATCATCTGGTCCAACTCTCCTCTGGCAGCAGCAGGCTCTGTTGGAGAGGTCCGGTTTCTCAGCGTAGCATGTGGAATAGAGTATTTGTTTGTGATCTCGATCCTTGCCTCCAGAGCCTCTGGCTTTTATCCTTCCAGTTAAGGGAAGCCCTATGCATAGCTTTCCTTAAAGCTTGTTAACGGTGCTCCGCTTCTGATCGGAAGAATAGTTTTGCAAACTGCAAAGCGCGTGAGAAGGGAATGAGCGCTTCCCCTGCAGTGTTTGGAGTAATGGCAGCCCAGTGCCTTAAGCGTACTTGGGGCCAGGACGATCAGTGGGAGAGGTGGTGCCAAGGGAAGGGCTGACCTAGCGTGTGCCGTGTTTTCCCTTACAGACTTGAAGGCTGATGAGAAGAGCACGTGCACCCTGCCTGAAGCTACGGGCTCTGCCCCTCAGGAAATAGATCCCTCTAAAGAGAACCAGCTGCTCTTCACCTACTCTGTGCACTGGGAGGTAAGGGAGTAGTGGGAAGCTAGCTGGCAGCCCTGGCTGGCTGGCGATGGTGCTCCAGGTGCCTGTTGCAGAGGTGTTTTGGAGGACACGGGGAGTGTGTGCTGGTATGAGAAGAACTTTCCTGTTCTTTCAGGAAAGTGACATTAAATGGGCTTCCCGTTGGGACACCTACCTGACCATGAGTGACGTGCAGATTCATTGGTTTTCTATCATTAACTCGGTTGTGGTCGTCTTTTTCCTTTCAGGTGAGTGAGGTGTGTGGGGTGAAGAAGGCTTTACCATTAGTCTGCAGGGAACTTTCTTTAAGCCTCAGCTGCAGGTGGCTGGAGGAGGATGTGGCCGTGTCTGGACCTGATCAGAAGCAGCAGCAATCGAACATCAGCACATAAAACCTCCTGCTTCAGGCAGCGCCCCCTGGGGTCAGATAGTTCCCCACCTCCGCTCTCTGACTGGGTTGAGAGAACAGAATGCGGTTAAGTCTTTGCTGAAGGCTGGGGGAGATGGCTAATGACCGTGAAGGCCTCCTTTCCTAGCCAGAACTGAGTGTTGGTGGGAGGCATGTGGTTGCACAGCATGGGAGCAGCGCAGCTGTGTAGGAGCCTCCGAGCTGAACTCAGTTTGTGCTTGTTTTCAGGTATTCTCAGCATGATCATCATCCGGACTCTCCGGAAGGACATTGCCAACTACAACAAGGAAGATGACATCGTATGTGTTTGTTCTTGGCGCTAGGATCAGAGAGGGGGGGAAGCACAGATGAGGAGGGATCTAGTCTGAAGACTTGCCTGCATTGTCTCTTTCCTGCCCCGTCTTGCTTCGAGCCCTGAAGATGGGACGGGCAGTTCTGTCGTGTGCTGTCACGGCACCTTTGGCTCTCTCTGTACAGTGGCAGGTTACCGGTTCAGATGTCTTCAGACAGTTCAGGTCTGAACTGTTTTAAGCCCAAGAGGAAAGAAGTTTAACAAGAGTGATCAAATTCTGTAGAAGAACTGGATACAGGGAAATGAACCTGTTAGGCTGGGTGTGGTGGGATGCTCANCTCTGTACAGTGGCAGGTTACTGGTTCAGATGTCTTCAGACAGTTCAGGTCTGAACTGTTTTAAGCCCAAGAGGAAAGAAGTTTAACAAGAGTGATCAAATTCTGTAGAAGAACTGGATACAGGGAAATGAACCTGTTAGGCTGGGTGTGGTGGGATGCTCATTTCCACCATTGGACCGTATCTAAATATCTTCCTGTCCCGTTGTTGCTACAGGAAGATACTATGGAGGAATCTGGTTGGAAACTTGTGCACGGAGATGTCTTCAGGCCTCCGCAGTATCCTATGATCCTCAGCTCTCTCCTGGGTTCTGGAATCCAGCTCTTCTGTATGATCCTGATTGTCATCTGTAAGTGGCACACGTTGCACGGGGTGGCTGTAACGAGAAGAGGAACGATGCTCAAGGGCGTTTGTAGCTCCCCTGGACTTCAGCCTGCGCTCACCTTAGCTTGAGGGAGTGAGATCGCATGAGGCCTCTTCCTGTTGCGGGGCTGATCAGGGCTATAGGCCTGTGCGCAGCGTTTCTGAGTTTCTAGATCGCGTTTCCCAGCTGAAGGCGTCTTTTGGTGTTGCCCGTTACCAAGATACAAGCCCTGGGCGATAGTGAGACTTTTGCACATGTGTGCATCCCCTTTCTGAGCCGCACCTGCTCAAATCTCGGGGGCAATGGAGGCTAAAGCACGGTCTGTAGCTTGAGATCAAAGCTGTGGCTTCCTCTCCCTGGCCAGTGCTGGAAGCCGTGGATGCGTTACGCTTTGGAGGAGGTGGGGTCCGTGCAGAAGGCAGAGATTCCAGGCAGCTGTGGTCTGCGTGTGGGGCAGGCCCCCTTTCTCCAGGCGCTGGCTAGCGCGCGTACAGCAGAGCGGCTGTTCTTTGTCCTTTTTTCCCTCCGCAGTTGTTGCTATGCTGGGGATGCTGTCGCCTTCCAGCCGGGGTGCGTTGATGACTACCGCCTGCTTTCTCTTCATGTTCATGGGGTAGGTGTCTCCACTGCTTCCCGCAGCAGGGCTCTCCTGCCCGCCCCTGCTCTCCCTCTCCTCAGCAACAAAAGATGATTTTTCTGTGTCTTGGCTTGTTTCTGTCCAGGGTTTTTGGTGGATTCTTTGCTGGCCGCTTATACCGGACTCTGAAAGGACATCGATGGAAGAAGGGAGCCTTTTGTGTGAGTCTTGTGGTGTTGGGTGCTGTTTATCCAGGTTTGCCGATGGCAAGACCTGGGGGTAAGCTCCATGTGTATCTGCGGGTGGCTGGATGCAGCCTGGCTGTACTGCAGAGATCTGGTGGGGATTGAGTCCTCGTACCTTCATCTGAAAGGGTGAACACCAGAGCACATACTACAGTAAAGCAAGAGGATTGTCCGAGATCCTCCCCACAGCCCATCCGCTGTGTGTTAGTGCTGCAGCAGAAGGGATGCTTCCTCCACACGTGCCTTGTCCCAGCAACGGGCTCGTTAAAGAGGAACACCCGGCTGGTTAGGCGCGTGTTTGCTCTGAACCTGTGTTTGCTCTTGCAGACAGCTACCCTGTATCCAGGTGTCGTCTTTGGTATCTGCTTTGTCCTGAACTGTTTCATCTGGGGGAAACACTCCTCTGGAGCGGTAGGTACCACCTTCGTCTATGGGAAGAGGGTGACGGGGCTGTCGGGGACTTGCTGAGTTTCACAGTGGCTTTCTGAACAACGGTGCTAGCGCAGTCGTTGACTGGAGAGTTGGTCTGGCCGGTGACCTCCGTCTCCAGGGCGGGTGAACTTGCTGGCAGCCTCACTTCTGTGCCTCTTGGTGCTATTCCAGGTGCCTTTCCCTACCATGGTGGCCTTGCTCTGCATGTGGTTTGGGATCTCCTTGCCCTTGGTCTACCTGGGTTACTACTTTGGATTTCGCAAACAGCCGTATGACAACCCTGTTCGTACCAATCAGATTCCCAGGCAGATCCCGGAGCAGAGGTGGTATATGAATAAGTTTGTTGGGTGAGTGATGAGTGACTGGGAAACACGGTGAGTTAAGCCCCCTCCTCTCAGTCTCCTTGGGCTGCTGAACCTTCTGCTGGTCTCTGGACACAGACGGCCGATGCGTTTCCTTGAGCAACGCGATGTCGGAGACAATCTTGACAATTTTGCTGTGGTAGGACTGGTGCGTGTAAAAGTGGTACGTGCTCTACAACGGGAGCAGCGGTGCCGTTTACTGTGTGAAATTTGTTCTGGTACCCTGGGGCTGTAGAGCTTTTCCTAGTGTGGTTACAGGGGATGTTTAATGACCAGGCAGTTATATCGTGCTGCTTACGATTCTTCTTTCTCGCTCTGTAGGATTCTCATGGCTGGTATTCTGCCTTTTGGAGCTATGTTCATTGAGCTGTTCTTCATTTTCAGTGTAAGCATTTAACCCACTTTGCTCCTGAATAGGATTCCTTGTGTGCCAAAGCTTTGGAAAGGGAGGGGGCGCCCACCTGGAGCAGTCTCCTGTCCCTGCGCTTGCTGAAGGGGCTAGCAGGGTCCCTCCAGCCCTTCGGGATTGTTTCCGGGGAGAGCTGGGCCACGGGTCTCCTCACGCTGTCCTCTTGCTGGACACANTGGAAGCCGTGGATGCGTTACGCTTTGGAGGAGGTGGGGTCCGTGCAGAAGGCAGAGATTCCAGGCAGCTGTGGTCTGCGTGTGGGGCAGGCCCCCTTTCTCCAGGCGCTGGCTAGCGCGCGTACAGCAGAGCGGCTGTTCTTTGTCCTTTTTTCCCTCCGCAGTTGTTGCTATGCTGGGGATGCTGTCGCCTTCCAGCCGGGGTGCGTTGATGACTACCGCCTGCTTTCTCTTCATGTTCATGGGGTAGGTGTCTCCACTGCTTCCCGCAGCAGGGCTCTCCTGCCCGCCCCTGCTCTCCCTCTCCTCAGCAACAAAAGATGATTTTTCTGTGTCTTGGCTTGTTTCTGTCCAGGGTTTTTGGTGGATTCTTTGCTGGCCGCTTATACCGGACTCTGAAAGGACATCGATGGAAGAAGGGAGCCTTTTGTGTGAGTCTTGTGGTGTTGGGTGCTGTTTATCCAGGTTTGCCGATGGCAAGACCTGGGGGTAAGCTCCATGTGTATCTGCGGGTGGCTGGATGCAGCCTGGCTGTACTGCAGAGATCTGGTGGGGATTGAGTCCTCGTACCTTCATCTGAAAGGGTGAACACCAGAGCACATACTACAGTAAAGCAAGAGGATTGTCCGAGATCCTCCCCACAGCCCATCCGCTGTGTGTTAGTGCTGCAGCAGAAGGGATGCTTCCTCCACACGTGCCTTGTCCCAGCAACGGGCTCGTTAAAGAGGAACACCCGGCTGGTTAGGCGCGTGTTTGCTCTGAACCTGTGTTTGCTCTTGCAGACAGCTACCCTGTATCCAGGTGTCGTCTTTGGTATCTGCTTTGTCCTGAACTGTTTCATCTGGGGGAAACACTCCTCTGGAGCGGTAGGTACCACCTTCGTCTATGGGAAGAGGGTGACGGGGCTGTCGGGGACTTGCTGAGTTTCACAGTGGCTTTCTGAACAAGGGTGCTAGCGCAGTCGTTGACTGGAGAGTTGGTCTGGCCGGTGACCTCCGTCTCCAGGGCGGGTGAACTTGCTGGCAGCCTCACTTCTGTGCCTCTTGGTGCTATTCCAGGTGCCTTTCCCTACCATGGTGGCCTTGCTCTGCATGTGGTTTGGGATCTCCTTGCCCTTGGTCTACCTGGGTTACTACTTTGGATTTCGCAAACAGCCGTATGACAACCCTGTTCGTACCAATCAGATTCCCAGGCAGATCCCGGAGCAGAGGTGGTATATGAATAAGTTTGTTGGGTGAGTGATGAGTGACTGGGAAACACGGTGAGTTAAGCCCCCTCCTCTCAGTCTCCTTGGGCTGCTGAACCTTCTGCTGGTCTCTGGACACAGACGGCCGATGCGTTTCCTTGAGCAACGCGATGTCGGAGACAATCTTGACAATTTTGCTGTGGTAGGACTGGTGCGTGTAAAAGTGGTACGTGCTCTACAACGGGAGCAGCGGTGCCGTTTACTGTGTGAAATTTGTTCTGGTACCCTGGGGCTGTAGAGCTTTTCCTAGTGTGGTTACAGGGGATGTTTAATGACCAGGCAGTTATATCGTGCTGCTTACGATTCTTCTTTCTCGCTCTGTAGGATTCTCATGGCTGGTATTCTGCCTTTTGGAGCTATGTTCATTGAGCTGTTCTTCATTTTCAGTGTAAGCATTTAACCCACTTTGCTCCTGAATAGGATTCCTTGTGTGCCAAAGCTTTGGAAAGGGAGGGGGCGCCCACCTGGAGCAGTCTCCTGTCCCTGCGCTTGCTGAAGGGGCTAGCAGGGTCCCTCCAGCCCTTCGGGATTGTTTCCGGGGAGAGCTGGGCCACGGGTCTCCTCACGCTGTCCTCTTGCTGGACACACCTGGAGATGTCTGTGGGACACTCCTTGGTGATTTGAAGGGTGGTGGTAAAGATGAAAGCTTACTGTAACAGTACTGTCAAGGAGGGGTCCTAGTCCTAAGGCGTTCCCTGAGCCGTTCAGCTGCTGCTGGTCTTTCACCTTCTACGGACTGGGAGGAATTTGCTGTTCTGTTGCTAGGGAGACAGAGGGGGGTGAACAAGCTTCCTCGGAGCTGTCTTTGGGCAACCTTTTGCAACCTGGTTCCTCTGAAGTAGCGTTGTGAAGCACATTAGACCTGCAGTTTCATCTATATGAGGCTGAGGGGCCCCTCGCTTTCCCTTTGGTTAGTTGACGGAACTTAGTCTCGCGTTCGCTGATCCATCGCAGTAGCATGGAAACAAATTTCTGCTGTGTCTGTTGCAGGCCATCTGGGAGAACCAGTTCTATTACCTGTTCGGCTTTCTCTTCCTGGTGTTTATAATCCTGGTGGTATCGTGCTCCCAAATCAGCATCGTCATGGTGTACTTCCAGCTTTGTGCTGAGGTGAGATTTCCGCATTTCTAGTTTCGGTAGCTCAGGGTTCACACTTGCTCCTGGAAAAGCAGAGGTCGCGTTACTGCTGCTGCTCAACAGAAACCTAGTGTGGCCCAACTTCGTGAGCATTGTTGCTCTTAACACCTCTCGACTCCAAGGAGAATTGCAGCTACTCTATTATCCACTAGATTGGGAACTGGGGTTTTGTACCGGAAATTATGCTGGGAGCAGGGTTTTGAGCTGACGTCTCTTCCCGAAGAAACTATTCCATTCCACCCACATACAAAACGAAACGCAGGGCCAGAGGTGAGCCATGTTCCTCGGTAGCAGGTGCTGTGATGCTGACCTGGCATTGCTTCACTGTTGGCTTTTCATCCTCTTTGTTTGGAAACGCTTCTGTGGCAAAACAGCTCCCCAGCCCCAAACCGTGGTTTTCCTTTGAAGGAAAATGGGTGGTGCTCTCCCTGCCCCAGAAGGGTCACAGCTCCCCTGAGACACTGACGCAGGGCAAGGCAGCCTGGGGGCTAACGCTGAGGCTTTTTACCCTGCCAGGATTACCGCTGGTGGTGGAGGACCTTCCTGGTGTCTGGAGGATCTGCCTTCTATGTGCTGATCTATGCCATCTTCTACTTTGTGAACAAGGTATTGTTACTCCCCTTGTGTGAAAGTGCCGCCTTCCTAGAGGACACTGTTGGATTTGGGAAAGGCAATGGCAGGACTGTCTAGTCCTAGCCCGTCCCCGTGCCAGCCCACCAGCCACCGGCGCTAGCAGCCCTTCCAGCAGGGAGAGACTGACTGGAAGTGCCTGAGGCTGCTGCCCACATTCCCTGTGCAGAGCGATGTTCCCTGACCCCGCCTCGAGGGCATCCCGGTTCAGCCGGACGAAAAGGAATCAAGGGGAGGGTTTCCTCTCGTTGTCAAGTGCGCCCTCGTAGAGGGCACTAGCTGGTTTGGGGAGCTAACCCTCATTACCTCCGTCCTTGATTTTGCTTGATTCTTTCCTCTTCTTCTGTTTCAGCTGGATATTGTCGAGTTCATTCCCTCCTTACTGTACTTCGGCTACACCGCCCTTATGGTCTTGTCCTTCTGGCTCCTCACTGGCACCATTGGCTTCTATGCAGCCTACATGTTTGTCCGGAAGATCTATGCCGCAGTGAAAATAGACTGAAGATGCAGAGCGCCGGCAGAAAGTAGACTCCTCTGAACGCGTGTCCTCCTGGGAGTGAAGGGGACATCTTCTCCCAACTCCTTTAAGGAAAGAAAATCCAGTGGGAGAGTGACAAGAGAAATAAATAACTCCTCGTTTTGGAATGTAACTCTGGCACAGTGTACATGGATTCTGGGCTACTTCTGGGGGGAAAAGGGGTCTGTAGATACCTTACATTTTAACTTTATTATCCTGTTCCATATTTGAGGGAGTTTTTTAGCAGAGAAATGTCCCTCTGTATAAGTAAACCCTCTTTTTGCTAATTCATCCTTTTTTTTTTTTATGTTGATGACGAATGGATTTGAGACAGCAGTGGAAACACTTGTGAAAACGTTTTCTTCCAGCCCCTAGGGTGCTCTAGGATTCAGGGAGACTCTTCAGACAAATACCAGACTGGGTTTCTTTCCTGCCTTCATGTCTGCACAGAAGAGGGAGCTTGACTGTGGCAAAATCGAAGGCGCCTCAGGGCTTTCCCAGCGTGAGCCTGGCGTGCTCTGACCGCGGAAGTCCTGGCTGCAGCTTGTTTACAATTTGATGGAGGTGCCATTCGGAGCCTGGGAAGTGCAATTTCACCCTGAGAGAGCTCGAGAACTGCAACGCTCGGCATCGCTTCTCCCTCCCTCCGGCCTTGGACAGCGTGGGCCGCTTCGGGTGCCTCCGCTGGAAGGGCTGAGGGGCGGGGGGTGGATTTCCTCCCTGTCGGAAGGCGCAGCGGGATGTCCTGTTCTGGTGGGAGCGATGGGATTGTGCCAGTGGTAGAACACACGACTGGAAGGATGCGCGAGGTAATACAAGGGTTTGTTCTGTTGATAGCTCTGCCCCAGCCGCACGAGGAGATGGGGCAGGCTTCCTTCCCGGGAACCACAGCGGGATTGCGCAGAGGCCTGCGGAGAGAAGGCGCCGCCGCTTTAGTGCCAAGCGATCTGATGCAGTATTGGGCGGGAGCTGCTGCAAGGTGTGTGCGGGCCGCGCGGAAGGGGCTGGGGACAGAGGGAGCGGCCCTGAGGAGTTCTCCCGTTGCCAGCAGCGGGCTGTCTCGCTGCCTGCCCTGTGCTCCAGCTGCTCTTGCTGCTCTCTTCTCCTGCTCTTAGATTCTCTACCTCCAGGGACCAGAAAAAGCGGATGCCCCATAGCTGTGGTTTGTTCTTCTCCCCAGAGCAGCCCAAGCCTTCTGGGATAGCCAGCGCGGGCTCTTCTGCAGCAGGCTCCTCTTTTCCTGGGGCTTGATGCTGGAGTCAGCCCGTGGGAAGCTCTTTTTAAAAGAGGTTAAAGTTGGTTTTTCTTTTTATTTTGGTCACTTCAATGATGTTTACCAGTTAAAGGTTCCAGTGACAGGAAGGCTCCCTCCGTCCCCATGCCAGCTGGATTCCGTTGGGGCTACGGGGGGAGGTGGCGGTTGTTTTTTTGGTGAGATCTATGAAAATTTTGCTTTTGCCTCTTGCTGTAGTAAGCAGCAAGGTCTCTACCAGCTGCTGCAGGTGACACTGTTCCAACCCAGAACTGTCCAAAGCCCTCCCTGTTGCAAGCACTGATATGTGCACCCTTGAGGGGTTTTGGGCTCTTTTTAACCCCCGTTGCCATAAGAGTTTCCACCAGGTTGGTGCAAGGACGCGCGTCTCTTACCGACAGCCTTGCTCCCGGGCAGCTGGGCTCCGTGGCACTGCGGCCTTGCCCCATAGCTCCCTCGGCCGCCCGCCATGCCAAAGCCTAATGAGCCAGGAACCGGGGATGGAAAAAGGGAGGCGGGGATGTGCGAGCCAGCTGCGCTGTGGAGTCCTGTGTCAGTTCTGATTGGAGATCCCTCTCTGAGATTTTGGTTGATTTTTTTCTTTTTTTTTTCTTTTTTTTTTTTTCTTTTCTGCCCCTGCCCCAGTGGAGAGGCTCAGCCAGCATTGATTTCTCTCCCTTCCCCGAAGTGTTTTCTCTGTATTCTTTGTAATTTTTAATTAATGTATGTATTCTTTGTGTCCTGTTGTAAATAAATCTGCCATTGTCCCGTTGTCCTGCTCTCCTGGGTTCTCCTAAGCCACCTCTTGGGATTTTTCTTCATTTAGTCTGTTTGACACCCGCGTGGTCTTTGGCGTATTGGAAGCAGAGCTTGGGAATACACTGCAGTTTTCTATGTAATGTTTTTCTCCTGGTGAACTTGACTGAGCAGCAGGTTTCTCCTGGCGTGGCGTGTACTGTATACTGCCGTATCCTGTAATTAAAATGCCACCGCTCAAGGCATCCGGGTTTGTTTCTCGCTGCGGTGCTCTCATGTGCTGCACGGTGAGGCCGCTTAGGCAGCTCGGCTCTCGCATGCGGAATGCTTTGTTTGACTTGGGCAGCACTAATGGATAGAGCAGCAGGAGCGTGGGGCAAATACACGGTGCTTTATGCAACGGAGGTGAGAGCACAGTGAGGGAGCGAGCTGACGTTTCCTTCCTCTGATAGGATTTTGGAGGTGTGGGGGTGCTGTGGAAGCCAGACCGTTGCTGTTACCTTCCAGCTTGCGGTCTTTCCCAGCAATGGATGGTTTTGCTGGGGTGTGTATGTGGCAGGAGAGCAGCGATCCCTTAAAGATGCTGACTGAGCGAGGGCGGTTAAATCACTTTTCTTGTGACGCTTTGCCCAGCGGAGCGATGGATGCGTGCAGCTGTGGCTGGTGACGGATGACGGGGGTGCCTGCGATAGGGGCTGCTGAAGGTCCGTGACCCTGGTCGGCTGCCAAGACCAGAGCAGGCAAAAACCTTAATCAAAACTCAGAAATCGTCTGAATCATCCTTTCTCCTCGTGAAAAGGGCAAAGGAAGGCTTCAGCTCCACCAACGGGACAATTCGTGCCGAACCTGTTCTTTGTTTTCAGGCAGACCAGAGAAGCGGTGCTGCCCTATCACCCTGTCATAGCCCTCTGCTCCGTGGGACGGCAGGGCTGAGGAAACGGCGCGGTGTACCCATGGCTGCGGTAAGACCGAGAACCAGATAGTGCCTGGAAAAGCTACCTGAACACCGAAAATGGTTGTGAGCTTTTGAACCGCGTTCTGAGCAGAGATCCCCGAGAGGGCAGGCTGCTCCCTGCCCTTTTTTGTCTCTGTTGGCACCGCGCTTTAAGGTTTGGTTCTGGTTCTGCCGCCTTCGTGCAAGGCGCAGTGCTGGGGCGCTGAACGTGTCGGGGTTACGTGGGCTGGACTCTGAAACGCTTCCTCGTGGGCTGGTCATTTTAGTGAAACCAAGTGGGCAGAGCTTCCCCTCTAGCAAAAGTTATTCTCCTTGACAGGAGAGAATGGCGTCTGCTGCCACTACGTCCCCAGCAAGGGGCTATGTCTCCTTTTTTGGGTCTAATTCTTTGCTTGAAAGAAACTTAAACGTCTGCGTGGATTCATGTAGGGAACCGGGTCTTTGACTTGCCTTCTGAGTGTGTCTTTACTTAAAAGCAAACAGACCCAACGCCCGTTCCCCTCCAAGGAGACACCCAAGGCAGGCAATTCAAATGCTTTTAATAGACAACTTCATTATAAAAAATGCTTTTAATTAGTTGCAAAACAATAAAAGAGCTAATTTCACTGATGAACTGTACATTTCCTAATGGCACTTAATATTTTTACAGTTTAAAAACCTTGTTTACAGCCCCCAAAACACTCCGTTAAAAGAGGTTATTCACTGTGTGTGAAAGTGCTAGAAAGTTTCTTTTCAGGAAAGCGGTTGAGCTTTCACAATGGGAAGCTTCTGGCTCCGGCAGCCGTAGCTGCAGGCACCGGGCCCATCGCGATCCAGCATGAGAAGAGCAAGCCTGAAGTGCCAGCGGGAGATGCTGTGTCTCTCCCACCAGCTCCCGGGGCTGAGGAAGCCCCAGCCCCTTCCTTGCAAGGGGACGTTTGTGGGCTCTGGATGGAACACCGCGCTGCGGTCGGCCACTCCTGCAGCCAGAGACGGATGGCAGGGCTGGTGCCGGGGGCCGCCCTGCCCGGGAGAGGGTTCTCGGCGTTGACTCTTGGCTGCCAAGGCCACTCGGTAGCTTTTCCTCCAGCAGCAGTTTCAGAGCTCGACTGCTCCCAGGGTGAGTCTTCCACAGGCTCCCTCTGCCTTCCCTCTCGCAACCACCCACTTGTCAGACCTCCCCGAAGGCAGACGGCTTTGGGGTTTTTTTGTGCAATGTCCTCACTTAAGGAAAATACTGGTACAAATGTTATAAAACAACCTTTCTAAAAATAACTTCTAGGTATTAACCCCCAAAGCAGTCAAGGCTCAGGCACTCAGTAGGGCAAGGAGAAGTCATAAGCTCCAGACAGGCTTCCAGCAGAAGTTACGGAACCTGCCCCCTCCCAGCGCCAGCTGTCCTGGATCGAGCTAGGACACAACCCATTTTCTTTTGTTAGTAATTGGTTCTGTGCCAGCTCAAACCGGGACACCAGCCCTCTGCTCGAACCTGCGCGCTTGTGCACCGTTTTCGGTCGCATCTCGAAGCAGGAGTGTGCTGGGGAGTTCTGTGAGCAGCAGCTTATGTGTTCCCTTCGAGACACGGAACTGCGGAGGAAAATGGGCTGTGGGGGCATGTTCACGAGCTGTTCACCTGGGCACTGACACAGCCGGGACCTGGGGGCTGAGCGACAGATGCTGAGGCTGTTCCTGCCCTGCAGGCTTCACACAGAGCTGCCTCTTCCCGTCTCGGTACATTCTGTGTTAAAGCAGTTATCCACTTGCATAGTAGTTTCAAAGAAAGACACAGCATGTGTAACAGGCGGTGAGAATGAAGGCGAAGGTAGCTGTTCAAAGGCAGGGTGGCTGTTTTCTAACAGCACATGTTAACGGTGAGGATTTTTTCCCCTAAATGAAAACTAAGAGCTGACCTATTTAATAGTAATGAAAAAACAAAAAACCCAAACCCGGATTCCAAATCCCCTGTCCTTTATCTTCCGCAATCCCTTTAACTTTCCTTGTCACCGTGATCTCCCAGTGCAGAGAAGCCACCCCTGTGTCACATATGTTCTTTGCGTGTGCTGATATTTAGGCACCAGTGGGAAGGATGACTGCAGGCCTGGCTTCAACCACAGGCATGCCATGAGGAAGATGCTTCGCTCCCTTCCCGCAAGCCCACCTGCACGCGTAAATAAAACGTACTTTTGGTAGGAAAGCTAAGCTAAGCCCGTGGTGTAGATTTGTGAGAAGTGGAGTGTGATCTGCTTGCTGGGTATCGTTTTCTGATCACCAGTGCGATTTTTTGCTCTGCTGGTTTCTGTGGGCACGCAAAGGGTTTAGCGTAACTGTGTGGAGATGGGCGCGGATCCCACGGGAGCCTGCTGGGGACGTGCTCTGCAAGAAGACTCCTTGCCTGGAGCTACAGAACGGCTGAAACGTGCGGAAGGATTCCTAAAGGATCCCGGTTACTCACCAGGATGAAGTGAGTACATCACGGGGCCGGGGCATAGTACGGAGGGGAGCCCGACGTGAGTGTGCATCGATTGCACGGCATGGACAGCAGAAGCTGAGGGGTGTCTACTGACTCCAGCGACGTGACTGGGCAGGGGGGGACGGGAAACAGCAGTCCTGTAAGAAGCTGGGCCAGTGGTCATGGCGTGGTGCCCCGGGCAGCTTTCGGCTGCTTTGCAAGGGAGGCTCGGTATTGCCGCGGCCTCTTACAGGGAATTGGGCGCAGAAAGGGTGAGAGGTGCCGGGGCCAGTGACGCGAGTGAAAACAGGTCGCGAGTTTCCCGAGTCGTGGTCCAGCAGACCAGGCCAAACCAAACTGCCCGCTCCTCTGAGGTGGCTGTCGGACAGGGCCGTGTTCAGAGCTGAGACGGCAATGCCCACCTCAGAGCTGGGGGAAAAGACAAGTTATGAAAAAGCAGCGAGTTTTGCATAAAGACGGAAACCCGTAAAGCTTTAATGAAGTGGTTCTGTTTGAGCCATTCATCCACTTCGCTCTTGGGTGGCAGAATATCTACTGCGCTTGGGCAGGCAATTAACTAAAAATAGGCACCCGAGGGAGAATGCAGAGAGCCTGAGTAACCAGGATTAGGGAGGATAAGCGAGAAGGTAGGGTGATGGGGAGAGCATCTTTGAAGGTTTCTTTGTAAAAATTTTAATTGCAGGCAGTAGAAAATGCCTCTGCGGGGTTATTCTTTCCAGATAGCAAAGGTGATGCAATGGTAGAGAAAGGAAAGGGGAATTTTTTTCAGCGAACTGCAGGAAATCTTCCAAACAGCTGCTATTCACCTGTCAGCAAGGAAGGAATTAAAGAACAAAGAGCTGAGCTCCCAACAAAAGTACTGAAATCATCAATCTACCGGAGGGAAAAAAGGGATTCCCATTGAAGTGACAGCATTTTTCAACGCCGAGGCTAAAGAGCAGGCACTACTGTGAGACGGCTGAACAGCGTCTGTCAAAACGCTGGACGTGGATGTTCTGCCAAGTGAAATTCAATGAGAGCAAATGCAAGTTAACACGTTGTTCCTTCATACAAATGGATTTTGAGCTAATCCCATGGGGAGAAAGATCTTCAGCCTTTCACACAGCTCTAGAAACCTGAGCCCGGGAAGGACTGCCTAGGTGAGTTAACCCTCTGCATCCGCGGACGTAGCTTGGCTTGTCTGCTTTCCAACAAGCAAGCTGGAATAGCTCTTATTTTAGCAGGACATCATGTCCACGCCTTTTTGAGCACCTAGGGCCTGATTTACAACGGCCGGCACGTTCGTGTCCTGTCCTTTCACACACCTGAGCTCCACAATTTTATATCTTCGTTGTCCACACCGTTCCCATTGGTCTTGAATGCCTCCCACGTCGGCCACACTTTACAGTATTTCTTTACTCAGCTAACCCCTCCTGACCAATTATTTGCTGTAGTTGCTCCTCCTGGCTCAGCCTGATGCCACATTTCTGACACAGCTGTGCCTGGAATAAAGATACCATAACAGGGCAGTTCCCAGGGCTCTGCCACCCAAGCAGCCCTTCATTTAGCACTGAAAACGCCCCACATCTTCAGTGGCTGCCTGTGCTCCGTTCGTGGGATACGAGTGTGAGACTTCTACCAGCATAACGTTCGTTACAGGGGAGCTTAGTCTGTTCTGACAGGTTTACCCTCTGAGCTGTATTGCTCTCGCACTGCTGGTGCTCAGCGTCTCGGATCTCAGCGCTTCTCTGCTGCCCCATCTCGGTGTAAAATCCAGCTGAGCTCGCTCTCTCCTGTGTTCACTCAGCCTCTTTGAAAATACTGCTTTAGAAACTCCTCTCTTCTGGCAAAAGCATTTTGTGCCTCCCAAGGTGGCTTAATTTGTATTTGTCCTGGCTGACTCGCAGCAGCCTCCCAGTACCCGGCATCCCTAACGCGTGGTCCTCGGCGATCGGCCGAAGAACACCTGTCTGTAACCATGATGCTTGGTCCCGTGGTCACGGACACCGGTGCCACAGGTCTCTGTTTCATATTCACCGCCCTTGCCTGCAGTCTCCCGTTCCCTACATTAGTAACAATCTTAGCAGAGAAAGCAGCGTGCTGACTTCAACAGCCCTAAACCTTCATTTCATAAAAAACCAAACCCAAACCCTTTCTGAGATGAAATTTTATGTTGCCTAACTAGCATCACGGCCACCGCTCCCCCACACGCAAAGGCCCAGCACAGACACGACACAACCCAGGCTGTGCTGCAGCATTCCTCCTCACAGCATGCCAAGCTTAACGCTGTATTTTGCCTACAGTTGCATGAGCAGGAGCTTGTCTAAGCCGACTGCTGCTGATTTTCCGAACAGCTCAGTACACAATTCCTAATGAACTCAGATTCCCAAGTGGCGTGGCTCAGACACTCGAAGTTTTTTCTTATGAACAGGTAAAAGCTGTTCACTAACTGGCTTCAGGAAATAATTTGGTTTGTGAATGGCGTACTTAGCGTGCCAAACAGAAGCAGCCTCGTTGGTTTGAGGCTGGCTGACAAAACACTCACAGCTTATAAACCCTGTTGTGGAACGGGAGCTTTGCATCCCTTTTCCAGTGCAAATACCTGGCACGAGCTCCAGCGTGCTGTCTCTGAACAGGCTCCCTTTGCTGGTTTAGACCTTCCTTTCATTGACAAATGTTACTGCACTCCTGCTCGTTAGAATAGCTGGGGAAAGCAAATCACACGGGCAAATAATAGCAAAATGAATTCCATTTATTCTTTGACAGACTACTGGTAGGAAAAAGATGCCTGGCTCTAAGTTCAGCTACCACTGCTAAAGGAATTCCAGTGATGACATCTGTTCAGGGTACAACGCAGGCAGAAAGCAAGCAAGCTGAACGTTCTGAAACGGAAGGAGGTGTATGATGGCGTTGCATAAATCTAAGAATCCTCACTTGCAGTAAGTGAGCAGTTCTGACCATTTATTTCTCAAAAAAAAAAAAAAATCCTCTCAACTGAAGACAGGGGTAAGGCTTGCATACAACCTGTAACAGTGTGAAACTCTTCGATTTGCAAAGGGAAAAGCGACAGAAGACAGGCCTGAGGTATTCAATGACGGTAAACAGCAGCCTAGCTGAAGCGCCCTGTTTACCTTTTCTACGTTAGAGAACAAGAAGGCACTCGTTGAACTTTGAAAGGCAACATCTTACAGTGGAGAAAAGGAAGTACTGCATTTAACTCGGGGAGATCATTGCCACAGGATATTGCTGAGGTAAATAAATCTTATATTACATTTTGATACAAAAGTATTATCTGCAGCATTGCTGGCTAACCTAAACCAACTGATCTATGTTTTGGAGAATCAATGGATCACTAAACAGTCATTCTGGGAAGACTTACTAAGCTAAATTAAAAACAAAGTTCTTGAGCAAAACGGAAGGGGGACAAGCCTATGAACAAACGAGGCACGGCTAATGTCGCGCTGTGGGGTCAAGGGCTCAGCAGAAAGGAATATGCATCGACTGAAAGCGATGTACTCTGGGGAGCTGAGGGAGGAGAGCAGCTGGCGTCACTGAAGGAGCTGAGATGACAGAGCAGAGGTAGATTTTGCGTTTTCTAGATTTACAGAGAACAACACTGACAGATTTCATGGTTTATATTGGCCTACAGGGGTTCCTCCGAGCTGAGGCATGAAGC
Organism: Steatornis caripensis; assembly: GCA_013398225.1. NCBI lineage: Eukaryota > Metazoa > Chordata > Aves > Caprimulgiformes > Steatornithidae > Steatornis > Steatornis caripensis. Next base: position 32,319 of record VZSC01010947.1, read on the forward strand.
TCTGCGTGTCGACGTTCATAAACGCGCACCAACGTATAGCGAGACTGACCGACGTACGTTACCATCTGCAGTGCAAGTGCCCAGGAAAGCGAGAGCGGGAGATGATACAGATGCTGCACGACATCAGCAGCTGGCTGCCGTGTCCCGGTGCAACCTGCCTGCCCTCGGAAGGCAGACAGTGCGTGGAAGAATGTGAGGTGAGGCAGGGGAAGCAGGACTTTTAACTTCAGGAGACAAGGCTCAATAAGGAGAGAACAAAAAGGGCAGAGGAACCAAATCCTACGGGAAAGGGTGACTGCAGGCCCAAACCTCAGCATTTGTTAGAACTATTAGTGTTGGGGAAAACGCTTCAAATACGCTGGGAGAGTGCGCGTGAAGCTGGGACCAGTTTTTCCTCCTGATTCCTGGATGTTGTCACCCTAGGACTGAGGTAAAAACGCATCTTTTGAGACTGCTTCATGGCTAAGCCGAAAGGGTACTGACCTCACTGAACTGTTGTGGTAGAAAAACCTAGAAACTTGTACTCTGTTCCTCATCTCAAGGGAACCCACAGAGCAGGTGCCTGCAGCATTACCCGGTACGGCAGTACCCAGTGTGCCACCCCAAGCTCCTGACCTAGCTCGTTCACGTGCTTTGGTTTCCAGAACAGATGCACGGTCTGTTTGCCTGTGGGAGACATTTGAAAGGGCTCTATGCGTACACCACAAAACCAAGCTATGTTGAGAGAGCTGCTCCGACCCTTGACAGGTGGCTAGCCAGAGAAAACGCGGGAAGCTGCTGCCTACAGCGGCAGAGGCTGAAGTGGTCCAAAAAGCAGTGTATTTCCCCATGGGGGAAGAACATGATAAGTGAAGAGAAATCAGTGCAACCTGACTTCGTTGTGTAAACAGTGTTCTAGCTACACCAGATCCAAACCCAGTGTATTCTGGTGCCTCCTATTTTTGTAATGGCGGGAACAGATTTGTGTTGTGTAAACAATGTTCACTGTAATGAGCTTAACCTAACGAATGGCTCCGCAAAGAAGAATGAGGTGACGTCTCTGAATTCACTACGTAAACGGGTCTTGTGGCTTAACACTGATGTGGAGTAAGCTGTATTCAGTGGAGTAAGCTGTGTTAGGTGATGGGATGAGAGGTAGTGGGGAAGGACAGCCTCTTCCCCGTTGGCTTCATACAGAGAGGGTATCCTGACTTCTCCTTCTCCTCCTCCTCCGCGTGGAGGTGTTGGCTGTTTTGCCACAATCGCAGTGTGATAACATGAAATGGAAGCTGGACTCTTCAAAAAGTTTAGCCCAAGATGAAAGAGTCTCACCTCCTTCTCAGGGACAGTTCCTTCCCGAAGAGGAACATAGCTCCAGGATCTCGGGGAAGGTCAGTGCTAAGCGCGGCTCCTGATTCACAGATTAAAAATTAGATAAAATATATCCAGTCTATTAGCTGAAATCTTTTCGCTGTACAGGACTGGGACTTGCACGGGGATGTCTGCTGTTCCAGTCTACAAGTGCTCCCTCCAGAGATCAGAAACCTCCTGTCTGAAACAGCTCCGCAAAACTTTCACACCCCAAAGGGAAGTTGAGTTGTGCGTTTTTAAGGCTCTCCACAAAAGGGTGACTGAAAGATCTGTTCTCCAGCGCTGTTTTCAGCTTATTGGAATGCCTGGTGGAAACGCGGCAGCGTGGTTGTGCTCAAGCTGGAGGTGAAGACAGGGGGCAATGAATGAAGGGGCCCAAAGTTCAGCGAGGCCCCGGCTCCAGGAGATTCTTGAGGTTGGTGTTGCAAAGTGGTAAGCAGTGGCTGCGTCTCCCCCTGTGAGTAGCCCATGACCAACCCCCCTGATGACACAGGTGGATTGCAAGGAGGAAGGTTCAGGGGGAGGAAGCCAAGAAGATGAGAAAAGTCCATGTTAGCAGCACAGAGAGCCTCTGAAAGGTTAGCAGGGCTCTTGGAAAGCAAAGCCTCATCCAGGGGGGGCGGCTGAGGCGAAGAGGACTGAGGCTCGCCAGATGAGAGAGACAGGCTGCCAGGGAAGTCTGACAAAAAGCTGTCCACCTCTACTTTGGGTAGTTTCTCAGGCAAATATGAGGTAGATCCAAGCTGATACTTTGGAGGAGGTTGCGGTGGGGAGGAGATGGGAGAAGAAGACTCCAGAGGATAGCTCATTCCCATCGGGAGAGAATTAGGAACCAAAGAATGGGGCATCCCTGAGCTTGGCATGGTTTGGAGATGTGTGCTGTACATGCCCACAGGCAACATGCCAGGGAAGCTCTTACCACCTATCACGTCTCTGGATGCCATACACAGGACGGGACTCAGCTCTTCTTTCACTGCGACAGATGAGCTGCAGCTTAGGAGACCCAGCATGTCGACTGGCTCTGTCTTAATCTTCAGCAGTTCCTGGGAGTGGCTTTTCTTCATGTGCCTGGTCAGGTGATCTTTCCTCCCAAACCTCTGAGCACAGTACTGGCACAAGAAGTCCTTCCGCCCCGTGTGCACGACCAAGTGTCTCCGCACATCTTTCCGGGTGTAGAAGCGCCTATCGCAGTGGTCACACGGATGCTTCTTTTCCTTCGCTCCACCAGAAGCCCGCCTGGAATGAGCTTTGAGGTGCTCCAGCAGGACCTGGGTGCTTTCAAACGTCTGGAGGCATACCTTGCAGCTGAGATCACCGCTGGCAGCTGCGTGCATGGCCAGATGGCGCCTGAAGCCGAGTTTCGTGTTGTAGTTCTTGCCACACTCAGGACAGTGAAGGGCCTCCTTGTTGGGATCATGGGTCTGGAGATGGTTGCGAAGGTGATCTTTCCTGTGAAACATCTTCTCGCAGTACATACACTGATGAGGCTTCTGAGCAGAGTGCGTGGCCATATGCCTTTTGGGAGAAAAGCAGGACAGTTTAGACAAGCGTCCGACCCCTAAGAGAACACATGCTACTTTTTCAAAATTTTCCCTGTGTTCTACAATTTATGTCACACAAATCCCAGACGGCATTTTACCACCACTGAAGGATGCTGCCCTGACAGCCCGGGCGGCAGCGACTCTGCGCGCACAGCAGCACAACATTTCAAGCAACAGTTACAGAGCCCGTCTCAGCAGTGCCCGTGCTCCCTAGAATGCATCGCCTCTGCACAGGTATACTTCAGCCGTCTCCTCAGCTCCTGTTCTCTCTGTTGAGGCTACCAAAGGGGGAAACTGCCAAGAAAACCTTGGCAGTTTATTACAAGAAACGCTTGTCTGCTGGTGGGACAGCTTCGTTTCGTCAGGAGGCACCAGGCTGCGGCAATGTCTGTTGACAGCCGCTGTGGACTGACTTCACCTTGGTATCTTACACTCTCTGACACTGCGGTCATCTACTTTCGAGTTCCTAGTGATCATATCATTTAATGATTCTCTGCTGTATCTCGGTACGTAAATGGGAACTCTACTTCTTCATGCTAGAACAACAGTTGCCCTAGAAATACTGCTGTGATTAAAGTTAGAGGGAGGGCTTATGAAATGCAAATGCCACTCTTGCTTTTGATTTTGTTTTTTAATCCGCGAACTTCACTCTCTGCTTCAATTTCCTCCTTAGTAAAACAGAAAACAGCTTCAGCTCGGGATGAAGTATTATCTGACATTGTCTGGAAAGTGCTTAAAGAGATGCCAAGTATGGTAACGTCTGGGACTCGACTGCCTTGCCAGGCAATAAGGGCATTCCCCCTCCTCCACCTTCTCAGAAATTCAAGCAAAAAAAACACAACGGAGGGGTTTTCCCCTCCCTGCTGGCAGGGGGCACCGTTCCGCAGAGGCACACGGCAGTTACCTACCTATATAGCTTGTACTTAGAAGCAAAGGCTTTGCCACAGTGCAGCTGAGGGCAGTTGTACGGTCTCTGCTCAGAATGAGAAAGTGTGTGAGTCCTCAGCTTGTCCACATTAGTGAAGGAGGTCTCTGATATTTCACATTGGCATTTTCCCTGACTTTCGGTCTCTTCGCCTCTTGGTCTGGGGACTAATTTCCAGCCTGTCTCTTCCTCCTCCTGCTTTGCATCTTGAATCCAGTTGGGAACACTGGGGAAAAATGCCGTCATGGCAGGTCTAGTAGAACATGGCCATGTCAAGCAGAACTCGAGCCTGCAGGTGTCTCGCCGTGATGTCGTCCCGGTGCAGTTTTCTGTTGGAACCCTCTGTGACCAAACTGCTTTAACAGCAAACCACCTTCATCTGAAACGACAGAAGGGTTGGTGTTAAGACACTGCATCTTTCACCCATGCACAAGGGCACGTGTGAGCATTCAACGAGCATTACAAACATGTGAAGATGTGGGTTCACGGACACGGGAAACTCCCAGGTCCAGAATGTCTTTCATTCTTCGCTCCCTCAGCCCCTGTTACCTGAATAAAATGATGTTAAACTTCTTCCGAATTACATTTTTGCAACTATTAAGAGGCAGTGTTACCTGTTACGTGCATTTTCTTCTGAAATACTGTAGATGATAGGTGTACCTTTGTAGCTCTAAATACCTCACCTTTCCCCGTGTGCTTTTTGGATCGCGTCTCATCCCCTTTTTTTGTGTTCGTCATAGCCTAGTCTCGCTTGCTCTTCATCTTTGCTCCCATGGCATTGAGCTTCGAGAAACTAAGCTTCTCTTCATCCACGCTGCCACCAGCCTGGTGCACAGGTAAGACCAGCTCCTAGCAAACCACTCTGAATTACCACACACACACACTGGTCAACAGGGCTGGCAAAGAGAACTTGCTGTTATCAGCAACATCACACCTTTTTCAGGCAGGCAACAGATGCTGCTCCTCTTCAGGGTGTGATTAGTCATTGTATTTTCACTTTCCTACTGCGGGGCAGGTTCTGCCTCTCTGGATTAGCAAGTTTTCTACAGTAATGAGCAATTTTTAATCTTTTTGTTTCCTTTTACACTCTCATCCATTAATAATGGAAGCTCAGACTGTTTCCTGTTCAACAAAACACACCTCCTGTATGCTCTGCTGGCTTTCATGTTGATGAAAAGCTACATTAATGTCTCTTAGCAGGTTGTTCTCGAGTTGCGTTTGTCTTGTTGGTCAAGTACTGCATTTTTATATGGTTCTACCAACCCCTAAACTGGCAAACAGCTGAAATAAAAACCTCCGAAAAGATCGCCTTCACTGAATTCAGCTGCCTGAGAAACTCTTCTTAAAATAGCATCAAACCCTCAAGCTCTTTCTCACTCCATGATTGCTTCAGAGGGAGGAACTTCCTGCCTGCACATCAACACGAGTGCCAGTTGTGGGCAGGATGTGCAACTACGAGGGAACTAACCAACCCCCATTAAGAAAGTGCACCGCTGAACGTTATGAATAGCTGAAATAACACCAACTGTAACTACGCCAGCACTCCCGCCACCGTGAATGGTTCCCTCAGGATGGAAAACGCTGGGAAATGGGAGGACAGCAAGAAAACGTGTCACTAGGAGGTCTGGAAATGTCCATTAAGAACAGAATTCAGTTTTGTGCCGGCTGAATCTACTCGGGCAGAGCAGAACAACAAAGGGCTAGAACTGCTGAGGTGCCACTTTGGTACAACCCAGTGCAATGCGACAGCTGCTCCTGCCCCTGGGTGCAGAGTCCCGCGGTTCAGAGCAGCCGTCCTTTGCAGGTGTTTAAGACCATGAGTATTTCACCTGTTTGTGAAATGTGTGCCGGAAAAGGCAAGCGTTCTCCACCTCCTGCTTCAGAGCCGCACACACGTTCCGAGAGTCTCCGCCACTCTCCCCAGGTAGTTGCCGCTTTCCCTCTGAACAAGCTCAGCCATCCGTGCCGGTTTCCGAGCTACCTGAAAAAAGACAGAGTTTGAATTTTGCTGTCTTTAATAGTAAGGCGCATAAACTACAGCCTTCAGAGCAGAAACCCAAATACAAATGAGTCAAGATACGGTAATCTCAGTAATTGATTATTGTAAAATTTCATCAACTTTCCTTTGATTGAAATTGCAAGGGTCTAGCAAGAGAAAGGACTCTACCTATTTGGGTCTGGTTCTAAGTCTAAATGCATGTCCTAGGACACTGACAGCTGGGGCATAAGAAAGAAGAAACAAGATGAGGGTCTTGCACGGCATGAGAGAAACTCAGTAGCACTGGAAAGTCGACAGCGTAGTTCACGCCTGGCTAGGAAACTCTCTGGGAAACCAGGTTATCTTAGAAAGTTCTGTACTAGTCCTGGAAAAAACCACCTAGTCTCTGCAGCTCCAGAAATCTCCGGTACGTCGGTTACAGAAAACTCCCATCACGAGGTGAATCTTCCTCTGCTTCAATGCTACAGAGGTTAAGAGGCTGATGAGGTGAACACAGAGCTGGAAACAAATATGATCCACCCGAGAGCTGGATTCCCACTGGCTGCCAACTTATATGAAATATTTCATTGCTACAGTCATCGGGTTTGTGCAAATTCAAGCTAGAACAGCTCATACAAGCCAACGGATCGTACGCTACGTATGAGAGTCCAGCCACTTGTCACTGCACCAGGCGGTGCGCCTGAGTTGGTGCATAGTACAAAAAAAGCTTCACGGAAAGTCCGTGGGATAGAGTTCACCACCTGCTTTGACAGTTCGTCCCACTGTTCAATCCCTCTCCAAGCACGGCTCAACGATTCGGCGCTTCTGCACAGCTTCCGCCCCTCGAAGTCACTCCTGTGACACGGAGCACCGTTCCTCGGCTGTGTGGGAAAACCGTGTGACCTAGGCTGGGAACCAGATAGGGGAACTGCCCACGTTAAAAATAATCAGGAAAAAATAAAAAGGAGGCCAGGCGAGTTCTCTGACCGGGCCAGCAGCAGAGCTGCGCTGATCTGGCCGTAGCGGGTGCGTGGCAGCAGCAGGAGGCAGGGACGCGGGGCCTGGCACGCCGCCCAGCCGGCTCCTGGATTGTGGAGCTGCGGTTTCTCTTTTCTAAAGGGCATCCCTTGTGTTCAATTTGTACGTGGCTGTGCTCGCCTTCCACCTGCCGAGTCCTGCTACGCCTCTGCTAAGGCGCTGCTCCAGCATCGTCACTTTTCTTCCTGCAGGGACAGAGCAGTTGGCCCCTAGGGACTCCCACGTCCCCGCAGTCCTCACCGCCCGCTTCTGCCCTGCACTGGCCCGGCTGTTTGACAGCTGCACGGCGGTGCACCCGAGGGAACTCACCCAGCTCAAGAGTAACTTCTTTTTAAGTCTCTCCTCCCCCAGCCAGAGCAGTCCCCCACTCAGGTTTGCTAGGCTGTTTTAAGTTGTTAAAGCTTAAACTTGCTTGAGCAGAAGGTACCAGCTACACGGCAGAAAGCAGACGCCAGAATCCGCGGCGGGCACTCCGCCTCAGCCCGGTGTCGTGCCTCCAACCCAGCTTCCGCAGCCATCCCAGCTGCAGCGGCAGGCCTGGCACCGGCCCGCCGGGGGCACGGGTGCACTCTCGCGTTTATTGACTTTCCTACATGACGACCAGTGACCGTAACAGCTGACACTGCTGCAGCAACATCCCCCTTTCAAAGCCCCCCCCCAGCATAACAAAATCACCCTTTTTCCTTAGTGTTCCAGTCGAGCCCAGCTCCGATCCCCTGACTGCAGGACTCTGCTTCCGGACCTCAGATCACTTCGTGATCTACGTCCTACACGTAGATCTTTTCTTTTCTACATCCTCTGCCACTTTCCAATACCCTTTCTTTTAATTATAAGGGAAGCAAGGCGCAAACCAGACCTCGATGCACAGCACCGGCCTTGCCAACGCCGCACCTGGATGCAAAACTCACTCTCCGACCTCCCTACGCGTCTTCCATCGACCTTTTTTTACCGTTTTCCCGCTCGCGCATCATTATGGTTCCTGATTTCCGCTAAGAAAACCTTGCGGCGAGTGACCCTGCCCGTTTCTACGCAGGTTTTTACGCGCAAACGCGCTCGGTTTCCCAGCTGAGCAATGCCGGGCCACTCGAGCCTCAGCATCAGCTTCCCCCGCCGGACCGCTTACGGATTTTATAAAAACCTCTGCGTAAAGCTTCCATTTACTTTAAAAGCCCAAGGAAACGCTGCTGCACCTTTCCCGTAGGATGCAACCATTCCCAGAGGCGGATTTTCAAGGAAAATCACCTTTTTCACCCTCTGCTTCCCTGGCAGAGCAACAGACGGGATTTTAAAAGCCCAAACCCCTTTCCCTGCACCACCGGGAAAGCCCCAAACGCCAACGCGGCTCTGGGGATCGATTTATTTCTGCTGCAAACCCCCGCTGTTCCCCCCCCCCCCCCCCCC
>VZSC01010947.1:48461-61693 GCA_013398225.1 Steatornis caripensis
CCCGCGGAGGCGTGAAGGCGCGAGCGATCGAGCCGAGGCGTTACGAACCCTCAAAGATCTGAAAGATTTGAACTGCGAGAGCGCAATGGAATTTTTCAGGCGGGGATGCGCAGAGAGACGCCAGGGAAGGGCTTAGGCAGCGTCCGGAGAAAATCTTCGTGAGAGCTTTCAACTCCAGCCAGGGAGCGGAGAGGCCTCAGGGTTCAGCCTGCCGGAGGCCGGTGGGGTGAGTGGTACGTGCGGTGAGAGCGCGGCGTTGCTTGGGCCCGGCCCGCCGAGCTCCCGGCTCCTGACGCGGTTCCCTTCGCTTGCCTCCAGGTCGTGGCATCGCTTAGTTTTTCGGGCCCGACCTTACCGTAACTGAAACAAACAAAATTGCTTTGATTTCTGCCCACCCTCCCCTCTTCACCCATCTCCAAAGGCGCTCACCGCAACCTCGGCTCTTGGGTCCTGGCCCAGGTCGCTGTAGGCTGAGCTAATTTCGGGACGGAGGGCCCCTCCCCGTCGCAGAGCAGGTGGCAGGGCGGCTTCCCCAGCTCTCCCGGCCGTCCCTGCGTGGCCGCTCCGGGCAGCGCAAACGTTGCTGTGGAGTTTCTGGGGAACGCAAACCCAGCCGAGTAGTTGGGTGCGGTTTTCAGTTTTACGCATTTGGGTAAGCCTGAGAAGGAACACCGTTTGTTATGCCTCCGGTGAACTTCACAGCAGTAGCTAAAATAATGGGAGACGATTCGTGATAGGTTGTTACGGAAATAGCCCAAATCAGGGGTTACGTTATTTGTGACTACAACAAGAGATTTGCAAGCGAAGTGGGGAAAGGCGACAAAAGATTACCAAGCTCACGTTGGTGAGGAGGCCCCAGAGGAACAGCAAACGTGCAACGTAGTTTTTGTTCCACGTACACCTGGGCCAAAGCCGTCGCAGAGGGGACGCGCTCCACGACTCGCTTTTAACTTCCAGGTGAGCGTGTGGACTTGTGAAGGAGCAGCCTATGTGAAGACTGACTTAACTCCGATCGCGTAGTGTTGGCCAGCATCACTCGCAAAAGCGGCATCTGCTTCTCATTAATGTAGTATTTTGGATATTAATTGTACAGAATAAATCAAGGCTCTGCTTTTGAGAATTCACGGCTGATTTGGGTGTTTGCCAACGCGAACGTGCGCCGTCACAATGCAGATGAGTGAAGCATCGGTTGTTGTGTGAGCTTGCCCGAAAAGAATTGTCTCTTGTGAGCTTGAGCTATAGGAGTATCTCCGGTAGGTACGGAAGGAGAAGCGTGTGTTTGCGCGTACGGCTACACGTGGGGATTAGAGGGGGAGCTGCTTTCTATGCTTTTGCAAGACTCGTCCCCGTTTCGCGTAGTCTTTCTCTGTCGGTGTTCTGGAATACGTGTTCCTTGCGGGTCAGGCGGGAAGGTCGTCTTTATTTGGAGTTGGCAGTTAGGAGGGAAATGTTTTTATTCAGCGGCAACCCAAAATTCCTGTAGTGGTTTGAGTTGGCTGTGCCGCTTGTAAAGTGCTGCTTCTGGATGGTTGTCCAGTCTGGGCAAGGCGGTGCGCGTCCCTCAGCTTCCTCCTGGTAGCTACCGCGTGCTTTCATGGGGATGGCGAGGACAAGGAGTTTCCCTCACAAAACCAAGGAAATTCCAAAGGCGATACTGAGGTTTCCGTACAATTCTTAAACTTGTTTATTTGTTGCTCTTGTGTTATTCTTTGTAGTGCAGATTGACAGTCTGGATTTGGGGCTGGAAACGTTCTGCTCCCTTTATCAGTCCCCTAGCTCTGCTCCTGCAGTTCTCCATCACCTGGTTTGAGAAGCTCTCCCGAGACGTGCAATGGCCGAGTAAGAAACAATTAGACAAAATCCGTGGGTTGCTGCAGATCCAGCTGGTAGTGGAGCAGTGAGAGCGTCCCGGGGAGGCCAGACTGAATGCGTGCCAGCGCTGCCTGGGGATTCCAGGGTGCATTAGCTTTATGTTTAGTTCCAATTGGCAGAAGGATCCCGGAACTCTTCCTGAAAGATATTTTAGGGGGGGGGAAACAAAAGCTTGTTAGAAATGAGACGGCGTTCCCGTTGTGCCGTTTAGATCTTCCGCGTAACGCTGTCGCTTTAGCGATAACGCGGTCTTTTTGTTCCGTTTTAAACGGCCGCTCATCGTGCTAATGATCAGGGGATGCCACGGCGCGTTTATTCCTCTCTACCCAGAGCCATGAAGGACCCGGGTCTGTGAACTCGGTTTACGCAACGTGAGTTTGGACGGATGCTGAATCTTGCAAACCTGGTTTAGTTGGAACGCCAGAGCAGGAGCACGGAGCGTGTTTCAGTAGGTTTGTGTGCTTGGGCAGGGCTGGCTTTTACAGGAAATCCCAGTAAGAGGATATTGCTGAAATTGAAAATACTGGCGTAGATCTGTGTGAACAGTTGCGCTTGAAATACCCGAAGCAAGCACGGTTGTCTTCAGTTTCCCCTTAAAAACAGATGCGCGAGTTCTGGCTGAGGAGGACGCCCGTGATCGTTCGCAGGATCCTTCCACGGAGGGCAATCACGTTACAGAAAGACGTGGGTGGGCTCGAAGGACTGAGTGCTTTTTGGAATTTTTATAAGAAGCGATACAAAGGGAGCTTAAATTCACCTTCAGAGTGCCCTGGGAAGGGCAAATGCTGGCAGGTGTCCACTTCACACCCCGATGTCCCCTGGTTGCTCGAGCATTAGACGAGGCGTAACGTAGGTTACCCCACCTTTACCGCTTTCCCTTCCGCTCCCTGCCGAATGCGAGCGGGGAATGCTGCTCGCTGTTTTAAGTGTGCTGACGATGCTCGCGCAAAAAATACAAAATCAACGTTGACCAGGGTGTTTGGAAGTGGAACGGAAAGAGGAGCAGTTCTGGGGCGGCAGGCATGCCGAGAGCGGCCGTCAGCGTCGGGGGAGCGGCTGCGCTGCCCTGGGTGCTCCCCGGGGCGAGCGCGGGACTGGAAGTGACTTTGAATGTTGGGGTGCGAAGGGCCTGAATTTACAGGGCTGCAGCAGTGTCCTGGGTGGGGGCACAACACAGGCACCCCACGGCAGCACGCACCCTTGCCTCACTGCCGTTAGCGGGTGGAAATACTCCTCTTTGTTGCCCACTGATTTCAGAGCCCGCCTCACTGGGGTAATTCAGTCCCCTTACTGGTTTGTCGTTATCATATTGGCAAGCGTCGGAAGGCTGTGCTGCGTTTGGCTGCATGAAGGATTTCCTTTCTAGTGAGCTAGATTGCAAGACTGGGTGAAAACTTCCCTGTAACAATTATTTTCACTGGATTCTTGACAGAAAGGAGAGGTAGCATCAGTTTTCCCAAGCGTGGAAGCGCACGTTCAGGGGATGGGATGCCTGGAAATGGACAAACTACTTAATGATTTTAGCTTGAATCCTCGCAGCTGCTGCAGCCCAGTTAAAGATCTATTATTCTGCAAGCAGGCTTCTGGAAAGTGACTTTAAAAGCGTTAACGCGCAAGAGGGGAAAAAGCATTTGGGCGGCATTCCAGGGATCCGCTGTCATTTAGGGAAACCCAGGCATAGGTTTTCAACGCCCTGTGGCAGGATGGCCCTGGCGACACGTCACATCACGAGGGGGCTGTAATACAAACGTCTAAAAATACGAGAAGTTTTCATCAACGCATAGGAGTAATAAGAGGAGGCACCTCTGAGACTACTGTGTTTATCATTTCCAGCCTCTCTAGAGTTTTGGCAGGTAGGTGGAGCACTTAATCAAAGCACCTGACTGATTCCCTTTCAAGAGCCTGAGCAGCATGGAGAGAGCAAGCCTGTACTGGATTTTCAAAGGACGAGGTTTAGAACAAAAAGCAAAGGGAATCAGTGGCAAAGTATTACATTACTTCTATAAATAGTTTAAAAAGCATTGTGATTATTTTTAAGGGTCAAGAAAAGGACCTCTACCAAGTGTAAAGATGTGATTTGATGAGGAGTGTTTGCAGCAGCGCTTGTAGAAATTATATCGTTTGATGGGCAGGCTTTGGTAAAATAACACTGTGTCACTTTGGGCCTTTTTAGTTTTCACGTCGTGCGTTATTTTCATTCTTCAAAATCCCTCGCACCTTAAGGAATGCAAAACGCTGCTCGAGTAGATGAGCCGAATCTTCGGCTTTGTGAAAAATCGTCGCCTGCAGAGAACTGCCTTCACATGTTCCTCCTTTGTTTCTGTTTCAGGTTTCTAGCACAGGGTCATCCATCGATCGGATCACGCCAGCCACAGACCTGCTGCCATGTCTAAGCTAAAGAGCTCCGAGTCTGTTAGGGTGGTGGTACGATGCCGGCCAATGAACAGCAAAGAGAAGACAGCTTCGTATGAAAAAGTTGTTAACGTGGATGTCAAGCTAGGGCAGGTCTCGGTAAAGAATCCGCGGGGAACATCTCATGAACTGCCTAAAACTTTCACCTTTGATGCTGTGTATGACTGGAATTCCAAACAGGTTGAACTCTACGATGAGACCTTCAGACCTCTCGTGGACTCTGTTCTGCAAGGGTTTAATGGGACAATCTTTGCCTACGGGCAGACCGGCACGGGGAAAACATATACGATGGAAGGGGTGCGCGGCGATCCTGAAAAAAGAGGGGTCATCCCCAATTCGTTCGATCACATCTTCACCCACATCTCTAGATCTCAGAATCAGCAATACCTGGTTAGAGCGTCTTATTTGGAAATATACCAAGAAGAAATCAGAGACTTGTTGTCAAAGGACCAGTCCAAGCGGCTGGAGCTAAAGGAGAGACCAGACACGGGTGTGTACGTTAAGGATTTGTCCTCCTTTGTTACGAAAAGCGTCAAAGAGATAGAGCACGTCATGAACGTGGGAAACCAAAATCGCTCCGTTGGTGCCACGAACATGAACGAACACAGCTCTCGGTCTCACGCCATTTTTGTGATCACTATCGAGTGCAGCGAGTTAGGACTTGATGGAGAGAATCACATCCGTGTCGGGAAACTCAACCTGGTAGACCTTGCCGGCAGCGAGCGGCAAGCTAAGACTGGAGCGCAGGGGGAAAGGTTAAAGGAAGCCACGAAAATCAATCTCTCTCTCTCAGCTTTGGGCAACGTTATCTCTGCGCTGGTCGATGGCAAAAGCACGCACATTCCATACCGGGACTCAAAGCTGACTAGGTTACTTCAAGACTCGCTAGGTGGCAATGCCAAAACTGTGATGGTGGCCAATATAGGCCCTGCCTCTTACAACGTAGAGGAGACTCTGACAACACTGAGATACGCCAACCGTGCCAAAAACATCAAGAACAAGCCGCGAGTGAACGAGGATCCTAAGGATGCTCTGCTGCGAGAATTCCAGGAAGAGATTGCTCGACTCAAGGCACAGCTGGAAAAGCGGTCTATTGGCAAAAGAAAGAGGAGGGAAAGGAGGAGAGATGGTGGGGAAGAGGAGGAGGACACTGAGGAGGGTGAGGATGACGGAGATGACAAAGATGACTATTGGAGGGAGCAGCAAGAAAAGCTGGAGATTGAGAAGAAGGCCATAGTCGAGGATCACAGCTTGGTAGCAGAAGAAAAGATGAGACTGCTGAAAGAGAAGGAGAAGAAAATGGAGGACCTGAGGCGAGAGAAGGAAGCGACAGAAATGTTGAGTGCTAAAATCAAGGTAGAGTTCTTCCTTGTCATACTTTGTGAAAGCAAGTGATTCGGGCTGTGGGGAGAACGGAGGGTTTCCCGATTCGGAAAGGCATTTCACAAGAAGTTTCCAGGATAGCGATTTGTGTTTAGATCGGACGATTCGAAATTAGACTATTTCTAGGCGGAAGTTGAAATTTCCACCACTAATTACGTATTTCAATATTCATGAGTTGTTTTGTTGTTCTTATGTGCTGATCTCGTAGGATCTTAAGCACCCAGCACAATGAAATGTGATGATACATCTTTTCACAAGCTGTCGGGCAGAAAAATGCTTCCTTCTGTCAGCTCACTAACAAGTTCTTTACAAGAGAGCACACGTTTTGGTTCTGCAGCTTTGCCACACATTGCAGCAATGAGTAATTCTAAGCAAGTTACTGTTCCGTTAATCCCTCAGTTTTACAGGAACTTCAAGAAATAGTAGTTCTTGTAGCAGCTGACTCGAAAGAGAATGTTAACTACGGGCCGCTGCCCTGAAGAAGTTGTATCCACAGGAGGGAAAATTGCATTCCGTGGTCACTGAGAGAAACGTCTGACCTTGTGATTTTTTTTCCTTTCAGGCAATGGAAAGCAAGCTTCTGGTGGGAGGGAAAAATATTGTGGATCACACAAACGAACAGCAGAAAATCCTGGAACAGAAACGACAGGAAATTGCAGAACAGGTACAAGGAAGAACCCTTGTTGTTTTGTACAAAAAGCCTAGCTGCAGAGCTTTTATGAAACGTCGTATCAGGAGAAACTATTAGGAAAGTTTTCCCAGGGTTAACCCTAAAATTGGTTTAATGGCGGTCATTTGTCTCAAAGGAAGGGGTACAGGCTTGTGTCCTGTTTGTCGTCGTAGGAGATACGTAAAGAGGGTTTGTAACGGTTTTCTTCAATCTTTTCACGTTGAAGATTTGTGTCCTCTCTTGATTGGAGCTGTCTGTAAGTGAGGCAATAATTGGAAGACCTCAGAGAGCAGCAGTTCGGCCATTAGCTCAGGGGAGGGATGTTTGCTGTGTGCTGAAAGTTCATTTTCTGTTACACATTTTCTGTTGGTGATTCTTTAAGAGCAATGACTAGTATGAATTGATGGGGAAAAAAAGAATCTAAGCATGACACTTACTTCCTTTAATTGAAGCTTGAGCACTTAGTCACGCTGTCTGATTTTAGCAGCAAAATAAGGACAAAGAAGAGTTAATGCTTCTGGTATTTCTGAGGCGAGCGATAGGGAGAACTAGAAGCTAAAGCAAAAGCCCTGGAACCCAGGGAAGTAAAAACACCTGAGCGTTGGTTTCATGTGTGTCCGCCTGGAGGCAGCAATGTAGTTGTGGTCTTTGATATTGTACGTCACCTTCTTCAGAAACGGCGGGAGCGAGAAATCCAGCAACAGATGGAAAGTCGGGACGAGGAAACCCTAGAGCTGAAGGAGACCTATAGTTCTCTTCAGCAAGAGGTGGACATAAAGACCAAAAAACTCAAAAAGGTAAAAAGAAAATGATTCCCTGTCCTGGTGGGTTGGGGATAAAATGAACCTGTGTGTGAAAGGCACGTTGGCAAGCTGTGCCTTTGGCTCTTGTCGTCTGTTCCAGTTATTTTCCAAGCTGCAAGCTGTGAAGGCAGAGATCCACGATCTGCAAGAAGAGCACATAAAGGAGCGCCAGGAACTGGAACAGACCCAGAATGAACTTACCAGGGAACTAAAGCTAAAGTAAGTCCCATGGCTTCGTTGCCTGCTCTTAACTGTAACAGGGGCGGTTTCTTTGGGTGAGGAGCGAAGGGCGGGACCGCATTGCACATGCTTGTGGGACAAGATATAAACATGAGTGAACGCAAACGTTCCTCCTTTTCCAGGGCTGTATTGAGTCAGCGGAGAAAGTCGTCTGCTAATTATGTTCCTTGTATATTTCCCGTTTTTGTGGTCGCGTGTAGGCACCTGATCATTGAAAATTTTATTCCCTTGGAAGAAAAGAACAAGATCATGAACAGATCATTCTTTGATGAAGAGGAAGACCAGTGGAAACTGCATCCCATAAACCGTCTGGAGTGAGTGTGCTTCTGGTCTTTTCTTGGGATGGAATTACAGGTCACAGAAAACCGTCTAGTTGTCCAGAACAAGGTACCCCCGAGAGGGATTGGACTGGGAATTTAAAACTGGCCCTCTAGAGTTCGTAGGTTCCTGCTGCACAATAAAATAAATTTAAAAAAATTATTCCTCTTAGTAGGTTGAATAAAATAGGAATGTACAGTTAGGAGAATTCTTGGAAGATTAGGATTTTTCTTCTGCATGAGCCCAGTAATCATATGTAACGTAGATGTGATAGTGCATTCAGCATTAAAATAGTAGTAAACTCCTACCATATTTCTTTCCTGGGTTAGATAGGAAAGCTCTCAAAAATAATTACGAGACCTGTGGCTAGACCCTGCCTCTCTACGCAGCAAGTTCTCAACAGCAAATTTAGAAAGTTGGGTGCAGCTGAGCGCATCTGCGGTCTGCATAGTAAAGATACGTAGAAATCCTGCCCTTTGTGCAGGGAACAGGTGACACGGGCTAGCTGTCTCACCCTCTGGTCTCTCACCGTAGAGAGCTGTCCCTGCGAATGCAGCCCAGGTAGTTTCTGCTCCCTTGAAACAGACTTCTGTGTGGAATTCGCAGATGTTTTAGCTTATAAACTCCCAAGAGGAGTCTTAGGTTTTGGTGTATAATAGACTGGGTATCTGTCTTTCTCTAGTAACCAGCAGATGATGAAAAGACCGGTATCTGCTGTAGGGTACAAAAGGCCACTGAGCCAGCACGCCAGGACGTCCATGATGATTCGTCCAGAGGCTCGGTACAGGGTAAGCCCAGACGTGGTTACAGCCTTCACGTGTTCCCCCTCCTGAGCAGGGGGCTGTGAATTTCAGGGGATTGATAGTTCTTCTGTCAGATGTAAATTTTTACAGTGTCCCGCATGCATTTGTGAAGTACTTCAGAATAAGCTTCTGGAGGGAAAAGAAACGGTTTGTATGAAAACGTGCAGACTTTGATTCTGCTTTTGCTGCCTCAGGCAGAGAATATCGTATTACTGGAACTTGACATGCCCAGCCGCACGACGAGAACCTATGAAGGTCCAGCCATTGCTCCCAAAGTTCAGGCGGCTCTAGAAGCAGCTCTGCAGGATGAAGATGAGATACAGGTGGACGCTTCAGCCTTTGAGAGCACTTCCAATAAAAAATCAAAGCCCAGGTGAGTTGGACTCCCGGTAAGCGGGCTAGCCAACAGCAGAGGTACAAGTGCAGTTGCCGTCTGTCACCACTTCTTGTCAGTGAAGTTAAGGCGAGCTGGGGTGTAAAGCAGAGAGAAAGGAACGTAGGACAGAGGAGAAAGCCGCGACTGATTAGAGAATAAATCCAGTTTAAAAATTCAGCTTTTGGAAGGTTAACTTTGATGAGTAGCAGGTGACAATGTTGGGGCTTTTTGTTTATTTTTTCATTTTTACTTCTTCAGGCCTAAAACTGGAAGGAGATCAGGGGGATCCTCTTCAGCAGGCACCCATAGTTCTCAGCTCTACCCACAGTCCCGAGGGCTGGTTCCAAAGTAAAACCAGCAGTTCCTCTCCAGGGCACGAACAGCCTTTGCCTTCTGAGAGCAGAGACAAGTAAAAACCTGCAGAGAGAACTCCCAGCCAGACTCCAGCCCCTTTCCCCTGGAGATGGCCTCTTTGCTGTTTAACTGACTTGTGCCAGTCCAGGTGCACTGAGCCACAGGAAGATACGTGCTTGCAGTTCAGCATTTGGCCTCTGTGGGAAACAGATTTTAGTTAGGAAATCAGAAATGCATGAGGTACGTTAAAGTGTATTAGAAGCAATGGGAAGCATGGGGATCACCTCACAGCGTCACCGTCTCTCCTTCTGCACTAGCCCTTTTGCTGCACTGGGCTTTTTTGCTGTTGGGCAATACGAAGACAGAGTTGAAAGTCATCTATCTCAACAGAACCACCGCTCCAGAGCTCCATAGTGAGAACCAAACGAGACTAAAAAGCAGAGGATCTGTTCCAACTTGACTAGGTGCATAGCTTTTCCTCTTCCTGCTTGAAAGACTGGCATCGTCGTTTGGGGTTAAGAAGTCGGTCTGAACAGGCAGGATGGCCGCGGCCGCGGTCGGCACGCACTCACCGCCAGCTAGCTGTGCCTCCCTTAGAGCTGTAGGACAAGAAAGGGGTCTTGAAAGCAACTTTGTGCTCTCTAGAAAGGCAGCAATAGAAACTGAAGTCCTCTCCTTGTTTACAGGCATAAGTAAGAGTTCCTCTAAACTGACCTCCTACAGACCTCACCCCTACGAACAGGAACCGCCTTGTCAAAGAACACACCTGCATACCAGTGCCGGCTCCACGGCCTTTTCTTCCTCTCTCTCGCCTCCGTCTGTACCCCTGGCATTTCAAACCAGTGTCCATACGAAGTCTTTAAACTGTGGGGTGGCGTACGGCCGTTTTCTCACATCTCCCACTGTTCACGGGAAATGTAGCGCTGGCTCTGAGCTGTCTTCCCGGCAGGCTCACAGGGCTGACTCTGCTCGCCCATGCGAGCTGGATAGAGGGCAGAGCGCCGTGCAGTGGAGCTGCCTTTGAGCGCGCTCTTCTTGTACGTACGCTCCCTTCCCTCGGTGTCTGAGGAGGTTCAGCATTCGGCACCTTTTGTGCCTCACCCGTTCCACGTTAGCTTTCCCTTTGCACCCCCTAGCCCATGCAGAGCCCGCCGGGAGCGAAAGCACGTGGAACCGAGTCTGGGAAACGGAATCTGGTATTAATTCCAGGGGTTTTACTTTGAAAACAAGGGAGGAAGAACAACTGCTTTTGACGGTCTCTTTGCAAAGCTGCCCCATGACTAAAGCAGGTTCCTGTAACGCTGCGGGCTCGTGTGGCAGGGTAGAGGGAGGTGGAACTGCCACGCTGAGGACAGAGCAAGGGGTCCCTGTCTAGTGTCTCACAGCTCATTTGTAAGTTTTAGTTCACTGTATATTGAGACTCGGGAAGTTACTTTTTCTGGTTGCTGTCCGCTGTCATCCTATGAACATTTTTACCTATTTCCTCTCCCTCACTGGTGACTTCCTTCAGACTGACGTGTGTGAGTGTGTGAGGACGTGCCTGCTTTTAGAAATGCTCTGATGTGTGGACTCTGCCTTGTGTGCTCTTTAAGTGTCCGCTGAGTGACTTCACCCAGGCTGGAGAAGCCCATTCTGCCTGACCCCCACGAGCAGACGGAACCGAACGCTCAGCACAGCTCACCTCTGCATCTTGCGGGCATGGTGCCTCGGTGAGCCAGCTGCCCGGGTGGGCCTGGAGAAACGCTAGCTCGGCTGCTTTGATTCATGGAGCGCTTTTCCGGACCACAGGATTAATATATATATAAAAGTGTATATGCGCATACATATATATATTAGTTTTGGTGGAGGAAAGAGGAGTTTGCTTATAATCGTGAGAGCAGGCAGCTGACAAATTTCTTTCAACCTGAACACGGAAACCTGGGGTAATCTTCCTTTTTCTAAAGCACTGTTTACGTACAGAGAGCCTTTTAATTGGCTCTCGTTGCATAATATAACACCACCTTCTCTTCCTTCTCCTCCCTCTTTCTCTCTAGCACATAATCTTCTGTACTTGGACGTTTTGAAAAGATGATTGTATGGTGTAAGTGCTCAGAGCATGGAAATGAAACAAGGCGGGGTCTAAAACCTGGAATGGCAACAAAACATGTACCCATGTATACGTACATACCTATGTACACGTATGTTTTATGTGAAGATGCACACAGAGGCACATCTGTGTCTGCACATGCGCACACCTCCTCAGTCGCTGCTGTTCCACGGGGAGTTCCGTATTAAACTCACACGCTGGGAACTCCCCTTGTGACAGGACCGACGGAGTGGAAATCGCCGTGCAAACCCCAGATGTTCTCGTTTTAGTGTCAATAAGCTAGCTGGTTAATGTCAGAAAGGCTCTGCTTTTAATTCTGTAGAAGTTCATTAGCAAGGTTAAAGAAATTCAGTAGGGTGGGAAAAGAATAAAACTGCATATTTAGTCATTGTATTTAAATTGGAGCTGTGGCTGGAGATTTGGTTAGTGTATTCATGGGCAATCTCAGATTGTTACGGAAGCCTTTAGAGTCTCATTCTGCTGGACCTGCCCTCGACCATATAGTCAGTGGCACCGACACGAAGATAAAACATGTTGTCTTAAGCCGTACAAAGCGTACTGAGCTCTGGGTTGAAGTCTTTAAGAAACATTCCTGCCGAGTTTGCCCCTCTCTGGGTGTTATCTGAACCGTCCGGGCTTCCTGCAGGTTAACCGCGAAGGACAGGAAGCCCAGCCGGCTCCTGCAAGACGCCCTCGGACAGTGTGTGCCGTTGTAGTTTCTTCTTAGGCCTGTTTAACATCCTTCTCGTCTTTGCTCTGATCTGTGTAACGGGATCTTTTTCTAAAATGCGACACGGAGCAGAAGCCGGCCCTTGGCCCTGGGAGCAAGCACCGTGTGACACTCAAGCATAGGAATTAAAGCACTTTCTTAAAATCCTTAACATAGCTCTGCCGCCTTTTTAAAAGTATCTGCATGCTGCTTGAATCTTCTAAGCCACATACCTCTGTCACGGCACCTTGGGCTACGCTGATGCGTTATACAGATCAGACCAGACTTGCGTTCAGTGTGTTTTCAGGTGTAACAAGTCTGCCCTCACTGAACACAGAGCGCTGGACGAGCTTCAGCGAGGCACCTGTAAACCCGGACCTGTCCTCTCTCCCCTCTGTGACGGTTAACGCGCACCGGGCCGCAAACGGTTCAGCGCGACTCCCGTGGGTCTGTCCCTGCTGCGTGAAAACACACATTGGAAAAAATAACCTGGAAAAGCCATAATTTGATGCGGAGGTGGAACTGAAATGAGAACACTGGTCCTGCCTGTGCTGCACCACGGCGGGGTGGGTTTAACCGCGGTGCAGGCGCTCGCTACCTTCTTCGGTCGCGTTTGAGTGCCGGAGGCTCTCTCCCTGGGCACGGCTGTCTGTGTGAGGACTCGCAGCTCCCTCGAGATACACCCGTCTCCACCTTCTCTTAGGTGATCTGTAGAGAAAGAACCTGTCAATAGTCCTGTCCATAGTTTTACAGCTTGTATTTATTTGTATCATCTCTTTTGTCTAGGAATGTAAAGTGATGCTAAAATACAACGTGTAATAAAAGTCAATGAGATTTATTGTATCTATCAAAACGCGCCCGTTTTTCATCCTTCATTTGTAAGTAACGGGAGGGTTTGGTGACTTCACGTTTTACGAAGCCTTACGTTGGTTTTTCTTCAAAAAAGAAAATAAAACGAAATCACTGTTCCGCGGTAAAACGCAAGGGCGAGCGGCGCTGCCCAAGGCCGCGTTGCTGTGGCGCGCGGCGCCTCGGCTGCTCCGTGCCGGGGCAGAGAAGCCCAACGCCGGCTCCGCCGCCCGCGGTGCGGCTCCCCGGGGCAGAACGCGGGTGCTGAACGGCGAGGGGCCGCGGCGGGGGCCGGCACCTTCCCTCCTCCCGCTCCCCGCGCAGCCAGCGCCGAGGCCGGCGGTCGCACCGCGGCCC
>VZSC01010948.1:0-30506 GCA_013398225.1 Steatornis caripensis
AGCTTGAATTTTGACTTACTTATTCCCCGTATCACAGGGAAAAAGTGGAAATACATCTTCAGCATCCTGGAGATAGGCAACTCCCCAGAAGAGAAATGAGCTAGCAGCAGGGAAAGTAGACATCGTTGGGTGATGCGTTTGTTTCTTTTTAATTGGATCCCAGAGATCACACAGAGATCATCCAGCTGGATGGTGATTCTAGAAGCTTAACAAAAAGGCTGCAACTGAGAAGATAAGACCAGAAGACCAGGTCTCCTTTTCGGCAAAGCATTTTTCCAGGGCTAGCAGAGGGAGTTGCCCATTCTCCTGGCTTACCTAACTTTGAGGATTACTTCCAGAGCCAACAAGCTTGTACGGCTGAGTCTCTGCTAACCACTAGCAAATATTTTATTTGCAGATGCCATGCTCTGAGGTAAACCAGGTCAGTAAGACTTAGGGGAGTGTGAAATAGTAGAGCTAGTCCTAGCTAAAGCCAACTGAACAGGTCAGCCCAATGCCTATATGAAGCGGCTGGCATCATCTTGTAAAGAAAACAGAATGAAAGTGATTCAGGCACCAGCCAGATCTTTCTCTGAAGCACACAGATCAATGGGAGCACTAGAAAGATGCACACACAGAGGGAAAGGCAAAGAAAGGATGGGGGCCTGGTATCAGCTAGGATCAGAAGGCAATGGCACAAACCGGTACTTGAAAGGCAACAATTGCACGTAGATTTGACAAGGTTATAAAGAGTTAGTTTTTGACCTCCTAGATGCAAGCTCATCTGAGGAACTTACATTGTACAGTCCTGTAATTGATATAATTTCAGCAAGTCTCAGCCCATGAACTTCTGTCTCTTGGATCTCTCTCCTCAGTCGTGTACAGCTTTGACCCTGCATTTGCACATTCCAGCAGCTGTTATATTTTCTTTAGCATTCAGCCTTCTTAAGCTTTCATCACAACGATCTCTAATCTGTTTCAGAGCTGATCTGGCAAAGAAATCCACATTGAAAAACCGCATGCAACAGCTCCCTAAAGTCTGCAGGTCTTACGAGTTTGGAGGACTTCCAGCCCTCTCCCAGGGATTCCCCAGTTCACACTCAAAGAAGTTTCAGACAATTGGGCTGACATTAAATAAAACGTAACTCTCTAATTCCCCAGGGGCTGGAATAAAAAGAGAAAAATACATGTAAATTTAGGTATATGAATGATTATACAGCATAGAGAGAAGAGCTCTGGGTGGCTAGTGGAATTGGCTGCTGTCACAGCAGGACGGCCGATCCCAGCTCAGCTGTGGCCATAAGGACCTTGAGGCCAGCAAGTTGCTCACAGAAGAAAACCACAGAATTTGTTATAGGAACTTTGTGCTCTCAGATAAATTGGGGGTGAGGTGGAGGTGTCTGGCACTGCACGTTTACATCTCACTTCTGAGGGAGCGTTAACAGGATTCTTGATTAAGAAGGAAGGCGACCATACGGTAGCCTTCAGCAGAGACGTTTCACTCCGTATAGTCTCATTTGTAGCAAAGTTTGAAATTATGCAATCTTTCCCATTAGATATTGCACATAGCCACCAGGCAAAAACAGATTTACAGTCATGTAGCTCACCTTGGGAAAACACATTTATAGCTTACTCATGTGCATGACATGGCATCCTGCAGGATGTTTGAGTGACGCTGTATTGTATATATTATGTATGTTTATATGCATTGCATACATACAGCGTGTAGATTCATTACACTGGCAGGTTTATAGTACGATTTTTTTTTTCCAGCAAAGGCAGAACATTAAGTCATTTGTGATTAAAAAAAATAAAATATCTGATGTTCCCTCAAGGGAGATTGTTTAGGGAATATTTAAGAATATGGGGGGGTGAGTTGAGTTTGAGTGGTGGTTGGTCTCTTCTATTAGGAGGATCACAAACACAAGCATTTTACAGCAGTCCCCCCAACGCAGTGACTCTTTGCAGCAGTGCAAGGCAGTTAGCAAGCAGTTGGTTCTACCCAAAAAAAGCAAAGCCATACCCAGGTAACGTGCTAAAAGACTGCAAGTTGGTGGAGTCCCACATTGCCACCTTTCCCAAAAGCAGTAGATATCACAGAGACACACAAATCACTCATTCTTCACATGAAAGATTCAGTCTCCAGTGTCAACTCTGCAAGCCTCCGTCTAGCCATCTCTGCCCGGAGTCCCCAGCCTCACACCTTCTGGTGGCCACAAAGCAAGAACAAGGACTTTACACGAAGGCAAGGTTCAAAAATCTCCCATCGTACCAGAGATGGTACGATGTTCCCCTTCTTCCCTTCACTGTGAGGGTGGCAGAGCACTGGCACAGGCTGCCCAGAGAGGCTGTGGAGTCTCCTTCTCTGGAGATATTCAAAACCCACCTGGATGCGTTCCTGTGCACCCTGCTCTGGGGGCACGTGCTTTAGCAGGGAGCTGGGCTCCATGATCTCCAGAGGGCCCTCCTAACCCCTACCATTCTGTGATTCTGTGATTCCCTGCCAGTTAGTGCACATAAGCAGCTACTGAGCTGCATTGTGCAATGCGACATGCCCTCTCCCCGGCATGGTCCAGGCCCACGATAATCCAGCTGGAGAGAGCCATGAAACCATCACAACCAGACACAGACAAGCTCAGTGCAGTCTTGGACCAAGTAAGCACAACGGCCGACTCTGCAGCTGGCCTCAGGTTTAAGAGGAGACACTGCAGCTGCAAGAGAGGGATTGCTTGCTGAATAAGAGAATATGCTGCTTAGAATTAAAAAAGACATTTGAAGCAGGACAACGAAGCCAGTCTGTGCGACAGCGAGAGGCTGGGGAACAGCTCAGAACAGTAAGTCTGTTTTCATGATCCTGGTGGCTATGCACAATAAAGGACAAAAGATCATTTGGTTGCAAAACATAACGGGAAATGTGAACTTCACTAGAGAGTACTGCTGTGTTCTTGCCTCACTTCATAACCAAGACTGCTGTTAACACTTCTTCCCTCAGAGGAAAACAAAGAAAGCCCCCAAATTCCTGGTGTTATTACTTAAAATTAATGCAGGACTGCATACCACATCCAGACAGTAGCAACACACAAACCAAAATGACACTGAAATGCAGGAATTTGTCATCCAACATCAATTCGTGCAGGAACCTTAGCTTTTAATTTTTACAGTAATAGGCATTAATGACTAATGTTTTCAGGTTTAAAAGCCTAAAGCGAGTGATAAAAAACACTGTCTCAAATAATATAAGCCCGTTAGTCTAGAAAATAAAGTACATCAATTTAGCTTCCTCCTTAAAATTAGTATCTACATGCACTGAGGCCCTCTAAATTTTAGCCTTTAAAATGACTGCGTAGTCTGAAGATGTTCCTACAACGAGTGGAAAGGGCTTCTTCCATTACAAGATACATTAATGAAATTAGCACATGCTGCTATTAAGTGGCTGCTGCAGGGATGTTATGTTAAAAAATCATCAATAAAAACTTTCAGGAGGTGAAAACTTAATTTCCAGTGTCACCATACACTTGATGACTCCAAAGACTCATTTACCTTTGGTAAGGACTCCATCAGCTTGGAAATAAGAGCTCTAGCCTTTAAAAATAATAATATATAAGCCATAGCTGCACACACAGAAGATGCTGAACATCCTGGATCAGAAAAAAGGCAATGAAAGAGTATAAGCCTGCTGACAGCAGTCTGCACAAAGGCAGCTTCACATGCTGCATATGATCACTTAAGATTTAAAGACCAGTAATGTAACTAAGACTTAAGATGATCTGTGAACATCCAAAGCAATGCTTAACCGCACACTGTACCACTAGTCACATGAGTAAACTCTGTCCTGTAACTGAATCAAAGTGCTTTAAATTATTCCCCCCCACCTCAAAGCAATTCTCCAGATATTATTTGGCTATGAAATACTTTTACAACAAAATCTTGCTGAGTGTTGCTAAGTGCAAAGGTATTGCAAGGCTCTCTTGGGACTCCTCTTTGCAGCAAAACTTTAACGTCTATCTTTCCCGTTACCGGTGTGTCCACAGTGTTGTAGTTTGGATCCGAAGCGCAGGACTGAGAGCAGCTTCCCAAGCATCTACATCTTACCGAACTCTGATTTGTGTTATGGGGTGGTTTTATAGCACATGAACGGAATCTCTTCAGTGTACCTGAGGTACACATTCAGTGCACTGCAGGTACGCATTTAACGTGCTATAACCACTTATACGATAATCAGCCCACGGGATCAGATTTCTTTTTCCTTCAGCCCTTTTCCCTCTGGAGAGGAGGTGTGACAGGGTCAGGCATGGAGAAGTACCGAAGATCCACAGGAGCAGGCGAAAGCTACGTCTTCATCAGCGATGCCTTCATTAGGGCCCTAGAGAGAGCATTCAACGCTTTGCTGACCCCTCAGCCTGCAGTGCTGTTGGCCTCAGGACTGAATCCGTTTCTCTCCCAACAACCAGTAACAGTACTCTCTAGGTCAAAATACATCAATAAATCACATTCAGAATTCTTAGACCAAGTCAGATTCCTTAAGAAACATGACTTCTAGAAAGGAAGAAAACTATTTTGAAGCTCTCATGGCTGGAACACTTCATGGTAACGTTATAGCTACAGCAAATTCCTCTCTAGAAGGAAAGATTTCAGGCAAAAATTAGAGAGGATTTGATTTATAATGGAAAATAAAGTTAAAACTAATGGGCCAAGTTTTGCTTACACTGAATAATACTTAGCACCTACATAGGAAAATTCCCACTGACTGCAGTCAGAGCAGATCTGAGGCTTTAAACATGCAGTCTCTGCTTCAGCTCCAGAATAGCAATGCTAAAAATTAGGTGTCAGACTGGGACATGCCCTTCCACTGACAAAGGGGGAAGAAATGGTACGCACGGAGCCCCAGCTTCCTCCAGGGAGATAACAGGACAGGGGCTTCAGCCCTCAAGAGGAAAACTGACTTTGCAGGTTCATTAAACCCCTCTCGGAAAAGGGGTGAGTAGCATTGGTGGTGCCTGAGTTGATGTTGGAGCTTGTAGCTACAGGTAATGAGCTCGGGGAAAGCCATCAGGGACCAGTTGAGCCAGAGTGCTCCAAGGCTGTTGGGCTTAAGCCAGACCAGCTAGGAAGCAGGCAAAACCTGCACTTCTCTGTAGGCAGAAATGGCAAGTGACTGTCAGCCTTTTGCTGTCTGCCATGTTACGAGGGCAGCTGGTGTCCTCCTCCCTCCCAAGCAAGGGAGCGGAGAGGGACTGGGCCCGCGATCAGAGGTCACAGTCCCGCTCTAGGTGAACAAGGCCTAAGGGTAGCAAAGCTGTTTGAACAGGACCCAGCCCAGCTTTATTGCTTGTTGCCATATCTGTTCTCCAGTTCACGAAGCAGTGTCAACATAACGTGTGCTCTGAGAGCAAAGCTGCCATTTATGGCCTCGGCAGCCAAGAAAGCAGACAAACCTGAGCATCTGCGTTTGCAATCTCCACTGCTCCATAAAAGACAAGGTCAGACAGAAACCATGTGTTTCATATTTGCAAATCTGAATGATTTATATTAGGGGAGAAGGGCTGGACTGCGTGCAGGCTCTAGGTTGTTAAAATTTAATTTACTAATCAATTACTATCAGATGCTAGACTTCTTCAGCTGCCCCATACGAGGTGCATAGTTTCTCACAATACTCTGTCTTGATTTCAGTGCTGTATCTCTTTCCAGGGCCAGAAGAGAGGTGAGCTGAAGTGGCTGGGCAAAAGAAAAGGACCGCTCTGCCCCATGAGGTCATATTTTAAGTTAATAGAAGCCACCAGAGCATTATCTCCCCATTTCTGTTGGTTGTTTGGAAAACGACACCCTCTTGCCGTTATTTGCACAAGGCAGCTTTACCTGAGGAAGCAGATGCATTAAAATCAACGGCACGTCTTTTACCTCAAGGAATCAAGTCTGGAGGAGAATCAGCTGCGCTGTCCTCATTCTGGCTGGGTTGTTTCTTAACCATTACTCCCAGTTTAAAACGTTGTAAATTCATGTCTCTCAGCAGCTGAAACTAAATGAACTAGGATAAAAAGTAAAGACAGAAGCAAGAACAATTGTTGCTGATAAGCATCCTTCCTATTTCGCGAGTTATGAGCTATAGGTTGGGTCTCCTGCGCTGTACAGCTTCGGGCTGCAGGTTTACAGATAATTCTGACCTTGGGGCAATGGTGTATGCGGATCTTTCCGACACTTCTTAACAGTAAAATGGACATTCTGAAGACGCACGATTCAGATGGCTTACATGAGCCAGAGACTCTCAAACACAAAGCAGCTGCATGAGCATCACGATTTTCATAGCTTATGCTCTCACCCTCATATGCATGGCAACTCCCATACAGTCCTAAGAGTCTGAAGGTCTCTTCAAACCTCAGAAGCACAGGACATCATCCCTAGCCTTTAAGCCGGGTTAAAGAAACCCTGAGGGACTGCAGATGACAACTGAACAGCTTCTATCTTATCCCTCTCAAGGATGCTGCAATACCGTAGAGGATGGCAATACAGTGGAGATCTTCTAGCTTAAAATTAGGGTAGTGCAGAGCTGACATTACGCTGCCTTACCCTGCCCCTCAGCATCCTCCTCCACGACTGTACCTGCTGCTCTCAAAGGCACAAGCCAGTACTGATCATTGCCAGCGGGACTTTGCCTACCTAGCTTGGTAGTGAGGATGCGACGCCTATATGAATATAAAAACTCATCATAAAGGACAAAAAATAAAACATGTTGTGGAGAACGTTCTCCTTCTGAGAAACAGAGGAACAAGAAAGTTTTCAGAGTCGCAACTTCAGTTCACTGAACAGCTCCAGTTATATTCAGTTCAAGATACAAACATCAACACTAGCACTGGTCGAAGAAGTTTTTGAATGTCCTCTGTTAAAATTAGCTCCGTTCTTGGTTAGTAAGTCATGCATGAAATGATCCTGGCTTCCCTTTAATGTGGTAATCGGAGACCAGTAACATTTTGAAACTATGGGTGAATTGCCAGCTCTTCTCTCCAACTCTTTGCTATCTGCATTTTGGGTGACAAGTTCCCTAAGAATAGGTTAATGTTACTACTCTTGGAATGGAAAAGGGAAATATTTTAAACTGGGGAATAATCAATCCAGTCCAAACCTTCAGATGGAGAATCATTCACATTAAGATTCATGAAACTCTTCGAATTCATTAATTTTTTTTCAACAAATAACCAGCAGGTCACAGGCAGTTGGACAACTAATTCCACCATGGTAATGTATGAGACTGTCTCATAAATTAGAGAACTACAGCTTTTTATTTTGAGAGGTTTATTTTTTTGAGAGGGAGGGGCAGGGGAAGGAGGCGAGGAGGGCAGGAAGCCAAAAAATGTCAGACTCCAGGTCTCAGGAGTATTTTAATGCCATCAATTATCTAAGGACCGACTGTAATAGACAGTACATCAGATTGTGCTAAAGCTTCCACTGCATAATGTTCGGGGGGTTTTTTTCGTATTTCTGAACGCTAATATCTCAGACATGCTTATACCTTTCCAGCACACTTCATTGAGCCCCAATTTCACTAAATGCAGAAGACAAATGCTGTTGACCTGATGTTACCATCTCACTATACCTGGAGAACTACAGCAACGTTACTGTCTGGCAGATTTACTCCTACCTGGCACTACTGCTCAGAAACTGCCTAATTAACAGCCTGATAAACCAACAGAGTGAAACATGGCAATTTCTGTGTAACAGACACAAGGACAGCAAGCCAGTATAAGATCACTGGGTATAGCAGGGCCACGACCGCAATACATGACTACAAATGCTCACCACGGAAGAGAATAGCTGACGAACTTCTGAACCAAGGCAATGAGCAGAAACAGAAGTGACGATTGCAGGATAATCGGTCCAGCAATTAGTCTAAATGGCATGAAATTCCTATTTTAAATCCATCCTGTAGTATTATTTGGAGAGCACTATTTTTCATGTTATTTTACCGTGGAGTTTCTGCATGCCACTATGTTGTTGATGCCTTCAGCTCCGGGAACGGCTGCATTTCAGTAATAACTCGAACAGCCCCGAGCATAGTTTAAGAAGCTCAAGGACAATTTGCCTGGAATTAAATTGCCTTGACAAACCGTAGATGTTGTTTCAACCTCCAGCTCATCCTTGGCCACATAACCTTCCTGTTCACCTGTCTCTTTTCCACTCAGTGCCTCAGCAAGCAGGATCCAGTGCTTAGATACCCCGACAGAAGAAGAAAGCGGATATCTTTCTCCCAAGAGGGGGAATCTGTGGCTGGTAAACACATACAGGAGTCTCAGTCATGCTCTTGCCTGCCATGGAGGCCTGTCTGGAAGAAAGGGGTGAAAGCCAAAAGTTTGCAGTCCTTCGCTACAGGAATTTTGGCCTGCGGGTACAGTTGGCTGCCCCAAGGCAGCGCACCTTGCACACAGCTGAGGATTTGCTGCATTCTGTCTGTAGGCAAGTACATTAAGGGGACTGATCAAGAGAGAGAGACAGTTTACTGCTTCAGCTTGACGTGCACTTGGAGAACAGTGGATTCCAATTTGTCTCCCACACTGAACTCCAGGGATGTTCAATCGCTGACCCAGATCTGGAACCACACTTCAGGATTTGCCCTCAGTTGTGTGATCACAGTATCGATTTGGGTAAAAACACATCCATAATTATAAAATTAAAAAAAAATTGCATCACTGAAGAAATAAAAAAAATTGCCATTTCCTTATTTTAGTTATTTCCTGACCCTTCCTGAAAGTGAGGTTTGGTTTTTTTTTGTTTGTTTGTTTTGTTTTTTTAAGGTATGCGCACTGATGGGTGACCGCAGTGTTTTATCCTCTCCGGCTGGTTACAGAAGTTTCACCCTTTGATTCTTTTAACTTCAGTGCAGCTGGGATGTGCAGCTCCCAGACGCTTCATGCAGCATCTCCCCCCTACCACTGAGACTTTATATGAAAGAGCTTAGCCAGCAGAAACATGATTATAATCAAGAATTGTCCTAGACTTCTGCTCCAAACAACTT
This sequence comes from Steatornis caripensis, assembly GCA_013398225.1. Taxonomy (NCBI): domain Eukaryota; kingdom Metazoa; phylum Chordata; class Aves; order Caprimulgiformes; family Steatornithidae; genus Steatornis; species Steatornis caripensis. Next base: position 8,984 of record VZSC01010948.1, read on the forward strand.
GATCACAGCCTGGCTATAAGAGGTTGCCAAAGGCCCACAGACTGCTGCTCATTCATCCAAAAAATCCTGGAACGTTTTGAGAGCCATGAAGTATCACAGTCTGGCTCACACAGTTGATATGTAACGTGGCATCCCTTAAACAAAATGAACCATAGGGGCAAACGTAATTTAGAGATTGACGGGGTGAACAAAAATATACCACAGCTGTCTAGGAGTAACTTAAATCTTCATCTGAAAAGTAAATCACTGCCAGAGATTTTCCACCATTCATTTAGACATCAGGAATATCAACATCTTTAAACACTACTTAGAGATGATGTTTAGGAAAATTGGGAAGAGAGCCAAAGACACAAATAACTACACTGAAAAAACTTACAAGACTGACAAGAAACATAGCATTCATATTTTAAGCAATTAACTCACGTATATCCCAACTGTCTCAAAATGCTATACTTCTATATCACATGGCACGTGCTATATTAGTAAGCCGCACCACAGTTAACTCAAAGGAGTGTGAATTCCTCGCTCAGAGAAAAAGAGTTTGGTGATGTATGACAGCCCTTAGAAGTCTGCTTCAGAGTGGAAAGTTACTGCAGAGTAGTTTGTATATATTAAATTTGAGCCTTCATTTAACCTACCACAACTCCCAATGCGGACGTGGCCTAAATCTAATGATTATGTGTCACATTCACCCGTTATTTGTATTTGGTCAAAGATAAAAACCCAAAACAGTGAACAAACGCCAGCCGTTCTGCCACCAGAACACAGCACACCCTGGATTGCTGACAGAGACCAGGAGCTTTCCATCAGTTCCAGCTCCCTGATAGTACATTAATTTTATTACTTGTTTCTCTCCAACGAGCACAAACCAAGTACAGCGCTCTGTCAATTAAAAAGCAATGATTTTAATAAGATGCTGAGAATCAAGCCAACAATGGCCAAAAGGGTGAAGACGACTTACTGGAATATCTCACCGGAGCAATGGTTTGGTTTCCCTTCAGGGTAAATGGAAAAAAAAAAAAAAGAAAAAGAAAAAGGAAACTGCTATACAGCAAGCCTTCAAGGAATACTCCTGCTGCTGCAGCAAAGGCAAAATACACATACCCGGAGAAAGGAAACAATGCAGTAGGCAGCAAACAGGATCCCCCTATTCATTTTCTCTACATCTGGAAACTCCACTGAAGAAACGTATTAGATGAGAGGAGTATAAATTGGACATTAACTGAAGGGACACCGTAAAAAAGTGCTTTCCCCTACTGCATTGCAGCAGAATTGTCAATGATGCTCAAAACGCCTTTAAAACTCTGACAAAAATAGTGCCTTGTGTGATTTATGCAAGCCATCAGATGTGTGGTTCATGGTATGGTTCTCTGTTATTTGTCAAACAACACATTATGTCTCCAGTTGTTCCTTCACCCTTCATGCTTATGGTCAGGAAATTGCAAGGGGGCAAGAGTACTCTTAGCACTGGGCTGGAACCCTGTTTGGTTTCAGCTCCCTAAATCCGCTCCTTTCCACATCACACACTGCCTCCTTGCCTCTTTCTGTGCTTCAGACATATTGAATCTATTAATATTTCCCATCTTCTTGTCCATAAAGATCAGAGCCCTAGTAACTGCAGTATCTATATGTGAAAGTGGCCAATATTTTTTGTTATAGCAATATGAGACTACGTACAGTAGTCAGCAGAATTATCCACAATGCAATTTTCTATAAGGGAAACTCAACAGGCATAGGCTTTTCTTTAACTTTTTTTTTTTTACTATTCCTGAAATACCCTGAAAAAAAAATTCCTCTGAATTTCTCCTTTACATTTTTAACAAACTATTTCAAAGTCCAGTGGGATGATCACAGATACGGAGTGTTTCTCCATATCTGTCTCATGCAAAATGGATACATAGAAATTTATCCTGTAGACAGAAGTCTCTTTGAAAGTGTCGAAGCAATTAATGCATACCTTAAGTTACAATAAACATCAAGTTATCCCATTACCGCACTTCGGTCTCCTGAAGAAACACTACTTCTGAAATACCAGTTTCCTGGTTTAGATATCCATGACCTTCTAAAACAAAATTTATCATGTCATAAATGCAAGTGGAGATAATTATATAGCATGTATATACATTCGGGACGCTACTTGCATTTACTACCTAGGCTGCATGTCATTAATACCAGATTTTGTTTGGCTGCTCTAAACCAACCATGAGGCATTTGCACCTGTTCCAACATCATTGCAGCACCTCCAGGCAAAAAATGCAGGAAAATCATATATACGTGAAGCCATTTGACAGCCTATCCATCAAGAGATCACAGGTAGTTCTGTGTTAAGACGTCCAAAGATAAAAAAGTGACTAGCACGTGCAGGCGTGCGCTTGCTTTCTCTCTTGATTTCCCTCCAGCCCCTATCTCAGCCACAAGCAATTTTTTGCTCCCTAATGGCTACAGATTGACACACACAGAACTACAGCTATCTGAATCTCAGATTGCATACCAACATGCATGAACAACAAAGGAAGAAACCCTAATCCTTGTATGACAGAATATTAAGATTTAAGGGAAAAAAAAAAAAATCACCTAAGCCTTCTACACACATCTCCCTCTGACTGAATCAACAGAAGACAAGGGTGCTTTCTTTTCCTTTCCAATGTTCCTGAGCTGCAGGGCTTGTCACAAAACTCATGTCCTGCATCAGGAATAGTCTGAAGTATTTCAAAGTGGGGAGAAATCATTCTCTGCTGGTGTTTCAAAGAAAACTGGTTCTCAGGAATTCAGAGTTGCAGGATCTGGTAAGTTTGGGAGGATAAACATTAAGATCACTGAAGTACCAGAATATCTTACTTAATGGAGAAGTTCAAAATTCAAAGCTTTAAAATATTTTGCTCAGTTGGTGGTGCTACACAGCTGCCTTACCATCCAAGCCCACCAGCTTTAACCTCACTCCTTGCCCACCAGCCTGTGCTCCGGGCTCTCGAGCAGCTGACAGGATCCTCATGCTTTCTCGAGCTATTCAGCTTGGAAAATCATACATTTACACAAGACAGAAGCCAAAAAATTACTGGATGGTGGTCAGTCAAATGAAACACTTGGCACCAATAAGACACACGGGGTACCACAGGCCTTTACACTTCATGAATTCTCTGCTATATTATTACTAACACAATTACTCCAGGACAGTTGTTGAGCAGTGCAGCAGAGAAAGCATTGGCTAGAAAGCTGTCAGCTGCACACACACAGAAAAAACGAAATCTCTGTCTGCTGCTATAAGGTTTTTACCTTTAATTCCTGAATTGCAGTCAGTTAGTGACAGGCAGAGGACACGGATCCCAGAATGTATCTGCATTCCTGCTGCCTCACATCACGTGCGGCAGCAGAACCTCTCCCCAGCATGAACAGAGCAGCCGCGCCAGTCCTCGTCCCTCTCTCCCTGCCTTTTCGGATGAATTGGAAAACGGTGGTTTTTTGAAGCGTAGTCCTTTCGACAAATTCCAGCAGGAGCCCTCTCTTCCATCAGCCAACGTACTCTTGCATCATGACAGACTTCCTCACTCCTTCCATTTTCAGCTAACTTCCCACCACCAACAACTTGTTGATTTCTGTCCTTAACATTGCATTTTGCCCATGAGGCATTTCATAAGATCTTGTGGCTGCAAGGAGAGTTGCAATTGTAGCAGAATCAGTGAGCCCGAGTTGAAAATCTCTATTAAGAAGTTATACTGCACACTGGCTCCCGTTTTATGTACTCTTCACCCATCCACGCTCTGTAACCTGGCTCTTGATCACTTGATTTCCCAGGCCCACGCTCAGGGAAGCAGAGGGAAAGGCAAATTTTTCATATGCATCACAGCTGGGATCTGAACCGCTTGAAGGGCCCATTCATCATGTGATAACACACTCCAGCAAAAAAATAAATGCATGTGTCTAAGTTTAAGGGGCAGGTGAGGGGATGGGTATCAGCACAAGGGGGAGGGAGGATTGGACCTCTGTTTGTTCTCAGGCATCCTGAAAAACACAGCATGGGTTAAGTTCTCCTTATGACCAGAGCCACACTCTTGCAGAGCAGGCCCCGTGCCTGCCTGCAGCACAATGGACTGCCCCAGAGTCCATCAGCAGAGCCCATTAGCAGCAGAGCCCCTGCTCGAGGGCCTCCGGCAGCTGGCAACCAAGGCAGCCCCTCGCCACCAACTGTCCAACAAGGCAGGGAGCGGGAGCGTTGACTGGCAGCCAGCTCTGCCAGGCCGCTGGCGCCAGCCCTGTTCGGGTAAGCTCTCCAGCCAGCCCTCGTGATTCACTGCAGCCGTTGTGCCAGGAAGCGTGTCAGTCCGGGCTCAGCTCGACCACGAGGCAAACCAAAAGAGCAGGTAAAGGTGGAGCGAGGCTGTACGCAACACCAACCCCATCTGCGCCAGCAGCGGACACGGCTGCCTCATGGGACAGCCGCACTATGGCGGAGGACTTGTGCGGCAGCAAGCTGGAGGGGAAGGTGATGGGTTGGCCCCGCAGGACTGCTTTCTTCACTGACTTCGAGTGGGCGTTTCAAGTCACGAGAAGCAGCAGCGGCAGCAGGTGCCCATGTGAATGTTTCGAACCAAATCAATACTCCAGCCGAGCGTGCTTAAACGTAAAAGCTGTCCTACACGTGGAGCAAAGGTTTCCCACCAGCGCAGCGAAGCCCTCTGCTCGCTCCGCGGCACCATCTAGCGCTAAAAAAGTAACAACGCTCTTGGGAAAACAAATCCATTCTAGGTTACGCTGAGTTTAGAAAGGAAGCAAAACACAAGCACATAAATATGTATCCAAAACATGCAAGGCAACTAATAATAACCCATTTTCACTTAACACACGATAGGGACTGCTTCTGTCACTCCAGTATCAAAACATTTCGGTAGAGCTATTTGAACTGGTTGCACACCAATTAACATCCCAGCAGAGTGCAACTCAAAGCTCGGCCACGCTCATTACCACTATTCCCATTAGACTCCGAAGACAAGCCAACAACAGCCGTATGTTCTTTAAAAGCACATGCAGCCTTGCAGCTGCCTCTTGCTCCCGTTCCAGGCAGAAGGCTACACTGCTGTGCCGCGTACATGCTGGAAATCATGGCTGAAGAGCAACGACAGCAGCTCTGAACAAAGACCCAGCAGCCTTTTGGAAGGTGGTCAGATATAGCACTCCTACACATGATCTCCAACAGGTACTAAGGTACGGGAAGAGATGAGCCCGACTCCTGGGGATGCTGGCCACTACAGACCATTAGCTCAGAGATTAATATCCCTGCTCGTACTCAAACAACAAAAGCCTTCAAGTATTACAGCAAGTTTGACTTCAAAACAGCAGAAAACGTGGTGAAGAAACAACAAAGTCTCCAAAGATCTAGAGTTCACATCCTTAAATTGTGTAAAGATCTATGGCTTCTGAAACATTGAAATCTAGCTGTTTTTCAAATCCCCATTCGATCCATCTGAATAATCACAAGCTTGCCTTCTCATGGACGAAAACAGCTTTGAAAATCTGCGCTAAGTGATAAAATATGATTAACTCTAACAACACAGGAGTCTCAAAATTCACATTTATACTTCGAATGCCCTCACCCTCTTCACTACTTCTATACAAATTCAGCACATACACAAACCTATTTATTTCATATACTTTTAACAGAATCAGCTTTCATTCAAATACAAATAAAATCTGCTTTTAAAGAAAATTCCTCCCCTTCACCCCTCCTCAAATCTGTAATAGAATTACAAATTAAATTTTTGGAGAAATCCCCCCCCATGTTAATCTATAGAGCTGCTTGAACATACCCCAGCAATACTTATGACATAGGTAAAGAATGAATCATTCCAAAACCAAACTAACCTTCCTCTTCACCCCAGCCCCAAGTCTTGGTTTTAAATCAGCAAAAACCTATGACCTAAATAGCGATTCGGTTGCTCTTACATGTTCTTGCTAGGCAAACACCATTTCTAAAATTATCCTTGCTGGAAATGAATGTTGATGTTCTAATGGCTAGGCGTCCTCCACATTCAACCGACCCTCAGTCATTTTGGTGTTGGCACCTCTTTTAGCCTCCATCAGAGCCCAAAGGCACACACCACGCATCTGTCAGTATCGATACTCAAAGCACAGTCTGGTGCAAGAACTTTTCTCACATCTCTGCTGCTCCCATTAACATTCCCAGTCCTTTCTGCATTTCAGCATATTCAGGTGAATCTTGGATAATATTTGTGTATTCTCCCAGAAGACCTCAAGAGTTCGCCGCACATTTAACCAGACCAAAGTGCTTTATCTCTACGGAAGATCTAAGAATCTGTATGTTCTCCCTCATCATTAGAGACACAGTCTTTTCTTAAACCGTAACTATGCCTTGCATAATTAGCCAAGAGTAAGAAAGACCGCAGACTGGAGAATCAATTATTTCTCTCCCTTTGGTGTTGTTGAAGATGACGATCACCCAATACAACAATTTTGTTTTCTGAATACAAGCCTTTGTGAACTGAAGTGATAAAAATGAACCACCAAGATGTTACAATGAGTAGAGAGGCAGAACACATACATACCTTTTATTCTGAGTGAATGGAACCGCCTAAGACATGTCACCACCTCAAATAAAGAAAGCCAGCAGAAAGGTACCAAAAGGTCAGTTATAAACACAAAAAACACAGGATAAATGAAACGGGCTGTAAGCAAGTGTCTAGTGAATAAGCCACAAAGACCGGACACCCACCGATTTTCAACACTCAAACCTGAGCCAGTAGGTTCCCAAGACTTAGTCCTTGATCCCAGGATATACCTGCAATGCTTGGTGCCAAGATCTGCAAATGGTCACACACAAAATCTGCTTGAGATTAAAAAAGAATCTTCATTTCCAGATGGTGGTGCTCAGCAAGACCTGATCAACAACAAGGAAAGCTAGCACAAATGCGCTGGTTTTAAGTTTTATTTTTCATGTTGGTGAAACACATAGCCTCTTCTCAAGAAGCAGCATCTGTACAGCTGTTACAAACACATTTTGTACTCTAATACACCACAGATTTGGAAAAAGAACAAATAAAGCACAGGTTTCACACTGCACTTGGGCATACTGAGTCCTAAGTTACAGATAATTTAGAAATCTTCTGATTTTACATATACATTGCATTGGCCATCGCTCAGCCATCATGCACAATTTTATTTTTTCTTACAGTCGACACTGGCTTTGGAAACTTTTTTGCTGTAAATGGTATTTTTGCACTTCAAATCACTTAAAATGATATTTACATAAGTGTGCAAATTGCTTTGAGAGATAGAAACAAACACTAACACAAAATACACAGACAGCTTCTTCTACACTTAAACATTTACTAAAAGGTAGTTAACATTCCTATCACATTTTCATTGCCTAAAGTAGGAGAATAAGTTATATAAAATAGACCATCTTATTTTCACTTCTGCAGATTTGGTCTTTGCGGCAACATTGCAATCAAAGATTAAGATCATAATCTTAAGATTCAGAGAAGCCCCTTTCAATTCAGTGGCAGCTTAACATGTTTAGTACAAATTACTTTTGTCTCAGATTTTCCACACTTGGCATAGGGAAGAGAAAAAAGCTGGGGGAGTGGGAAGACAGTTTTGCACATCTATTTTATTTTTAGGCAATATGAAAAGTATGCTTTAAGAATCCACAGCATAAATTTTAATTTTAGTTTAAAGGTCTGTTAGTGTTACAAGCACAGTTTAAATAAAGTCTGCAAGTTCTTTCACAGAAGCACACAAGGCTCCCAATTTTTCCTCTTATGCATGTCATCTTCTCAGATCCATACAATTGTTCACACACACACACACACACAGAAGTAGGCTCTCTGGGACCATTCAACAAAACTGATTTCCGAATTGGAAACAGCACGAAAAGCTTGAAGAAAATTACGTACTGTTCCCAGTGCTCCTAAATGTGCATTGTTTCTTCTACTTGTGACAGACTCCCCATAAAAAGTGAATGGTCACCTTCATGAATAAATCCAGAAGACAGAAGTTGAGCAAACTGGAGTGAGTGCTCCCATGGTGAAAAAAGTTGCAGGAAAGTCTTCAAAACCATCTTTCATGTATATTCGTAATTAGAGAAAAGCAACTCAATTCCCAAAACTTCATTTAGACTATTTGACAGAAGAGCAAAAACTGCCATGTACATCAATAACGGAGGGAAATTACCTGTCAGACAGGAAAGAACTACAGGTGTAGTCTCAAACAGCTTTCAAATCCAAGCTATTATGCAATACAGAAACAAAACTGCCTTTTGAACACCCATTAAATTCAAAAACATGACTTTTACAGCCGTCCTGCCTGCAAATCATACTATTGAGTACTATCCACCCCAAGGAAAGTGAGTATTAACCCTCTAAAGTTTACCATCATCACAATTATGTCTGATACACTGATGTCAGACACCAAATGTACATCACACATATGCTTGATATTTCTGAAGACATCCAATTCCTTAATATGGTAGAAACCGTACCAACGCTTAACACGGTGCTTTTGATCTATTGTTTATTGAACTTTGGGCATCACGTATCACACACAAATCCCTACTGGATTCCAAGTGATCTCACCCTAGATCTTGATTAGGTTCTTCTGAAGAAACAGACCACAAATACCACTTCGAGTGTCATCAACTTTTAAGCATAAAATGGTCAAACAAATTTAACACACTATGGAAGCCTGTAAAACACATGACGACTTGAAGCCAAATAAAAATAGAGAAGATGCATTAAAGTTTGGTTAATTTAGATTCTGAGCTAGTTTGAAAAATACCATTTATAAGAGATAGCTGTTCTATGCTTTGAAATATTAAAGAATGAAATGTCTTCGTAGAGTAGCATATTCATTAGTAAATAAACATCTACAACACTCATGAACTCACATCACTGAAACATTCCACCTAAGTTTTTGTTAAACATTGTCTTCAGAGCTTTATATTCAATGCACATTATCTGCTACCTTCAGTTTCTTTTTTGGTTATGGCATGCTTCAAAAACACCACTAAGAAAGGGTGTCCACTCCTTCCGCTCCCAAGGTGTACATTACAAACATCACGCACACATTTATTTCCAAAGACTTCAGGTCAATAAAGTTCTTGAGATGAAAGATGTGTGTGTACTTTCAAGCTTGCAAGATAGCTTCAAACTAGTTGACTTTGTATTTTCCACACTCACACAGATACTGCTTGCAGAGAGCAAGTTATTAAAATAATATTCCGCAGTGGAGTAAAAACTTGTTGAAAATAAACTGAATGCTCCCTCTAGTGCTTATACTAGTGCAAAATCCTGCCTGGCACAGTCTGCCTTAAATGGTGTTAAACAGGAGATAAACAACCAGAGAAATGATCATATATTTAACTCAGACAACAATCACAAAAATATTACTAGGACCAAAAAGTGTCAGCTGTTGAAATGCAGCATTTAAAATTTTGTACCGCTCTCCCTACTCCAGTGCTTCTGGGGTTTTGGTTTCTTTTAAACTGTGCTTTTAGTAAAAATTTCTCAATTTTTTCCCCGTCAACTGAAGGCAGGGCCCTGAGTAAGCTCCTACCAGGTTAAGAAATTAAGTCCAAAGATGTTTCAAGATGACATGTACAATCATGCTTTCTCTCCTGCATTGTACCCAGAAGCCACCAAGTTAATATTAGCATTCCCGTATCACAATTGCAATGAAGCTCTGGTAAATCTGGTACCTTTGGATATGCTCAACATCACAAGTAAGTCAGATAGTTAAGACAACCTATGTCTGTAGCTAGCACAGTCCTCCAGAATATTCATCCTCTTCCTCATCAGCATGAGAGCCCACTGCGGCTGGTCCTCTTGCTTTGTCTTGTGCAGCGTTTGGTGATTTCTTCTTGATTCCACCTCCTGGGACCACCAAGGTGAGACCAAGCTTGGCATACTGACAATAACAAGGCAAGTTTAATTTCTGTACTATCACAGAAGTAAAATCTTGTTGAATTACACTGCACAGAATTGACTGACGCTCACAAACCCGATTATGCTGCTTTCAAAATATATTTTTCCAGCTTAGAATAAGGCTAACATTTGTTCATTTCTTCCTGTCTCAAACATTCACATGAGATGCAAGATCAGTATTGATACTGCTTATTATAATTTGGCCACATCCTAGAGCTTCTGTGGTTCAATCTCTATGTAAAAAAAAAAAAATCAGTATGCAGCTCAGCATACATTACCTAGTAACAGTTCATGTAAAAAGTCTTGCAAGTGTTTTTCAGTAAGACCTTCATTTTTACTATTCAACACAGCAAAGTCAATACTGTTACAAAGTTTGGCATGAATAGGTGTCTCCTTTACTTCATATTTCCTACAATTTACAGGTATAATTGAAAAGAAAAAGGGGAGTGGGGCACAGAGGGACATGGACACAACTACTTTCTTAAAAAAAAAAAATCTTTCGCTAATTAGTACCTTGCTAAGGAATAATCACTGAAAAAAACACTCAACAATGCCATCCTGTAAGCATCATATTCTGTAATGTTTATGCACGCATATCAGCTATATGGTATTTCTGCGATAAAGCATAAGCAGCAAACTGTTCTGGCCTCTACAGAACTAAGCAGAAGGGAATAGAATTTTGGTCACCCTGTCAAACAAACTCAGCAAACCAGTAACAAAGTGCTCTTTCACCTAAGCCTTCCCACCATCTGAAAGGAACAATGACGTGGGAATTTACACTGGCAGGCAGCAAAGTAAAAGAAAACGTAAAATTCACAGGCACAGGGTAGGATGACAGAGCAAGTCACAATAAATACGTGGACCCTGCTCTTGTTTTCCCATACTAGAAAAAATATCTCTCAACCTGAGCAAGCAAAAGGATTATAAAAAAACTCCATAGGAACTGCCTACTTACATCATTGTCCATGTATTTGAAGAGTGGCAAATTACAGACTTCGGAAACTTGATCCTGATCTTGCTGGTCATAGCCTTCTAGAAGTTGCTCTAGTGCTGCACAGTCTTCACTTCCATTAAATCCTGGTATACTGAAGGAAATTAAGAGTTCATTTAGGGCATTTCAGCAGTCGCTTGACCCTCAGCTACTCTATGTTTAAATGTTGCTGATTAATATCAGAAGAGTAAGCAGCTTTGAAGAATCTGATAGAGTTTATTCCACAAAACTGCCTATAAGCACTTTGATTTCTCCAGGTACACGGATCACATCCATAAAATTAAGCTTTCATCAATATTACTTTGCATGCTGAGAATAAGACCACAATCGTAGTCAAGACAAAAAGAGAACACTAGAATTTTTCAGTTTTTCCCAACCAGTTAATAAACTCTTCCTCCACTTCACATACAGAAAAATTCTGTGATGAGTTTCTATATATAAAATACAAATTGAAGACTTGGAAAACATGAGCAAGATGCTTAAAGATTGTTCTTGAGAAATTCTTTCTAAAAATAAAGTATCATTTAACTTACACATATGTTGAATTTATTTCACCAAAAACACAGTTCAAGTAAAAATATATTGTTCCAGAATTTTGTTAATGAAGTCCTAATGTAAGCTGAAATGGAGAGTTGCTGGTAAAGCCTCTGGCACGAGAGTTAAATACTAATCCAGATTTTGACACCAGAATTTTCTCCTGGATGCGTAAAGAATGCCTTCTTCATTTCAACGTATTCAACTGCACTTCAATTAGCAACATGAAGAAATACCTGCTTTTAATCCTAAATGTTTGTTTAAAATAGCTAATTCATCTCTGTTCCATTTGGAAAAAAAAAGACACAACCCAAAGGATATCAGTAAGGAAAGAATCCCAGTCATAACAGTATTCTGCTCAGCTTTTAACAAGAAAAAAAAAAAGCAAGCAGAACTTCTAATTTCCATCTCATCTCAGTTATGTGTGACATCACCTGTCACACATAACTGCTTCTTTATGACTAACTTTTTATTTTAAGTTCATTAGGAAGAATCACCATGGTAATTACAGCTAAATCTGTTAAGAGCGAAAAAAATTCCTGATAACCATGTACCAGGGAATGCTATTATTGCACTGTAAGTCAACAGAAGTACAGGCTTAAAATTTCTTGACAGCGTTTCCATTGCTCTTTTGTAAGAATAAATCTACATTAATGAAACATTCAGTTTAAAATTATTGAACACGAAGTAGACTTACCTATAGCTTTCCCTCACACATCTTTCGGCAGCAACGTAATCATTTCTGTGAAGATGAACTAAGACTTGAGCAATAGTTTTCTAAACAAAACCAAAAAAAGACCAACCTCATAACTCTTTAGAAATTAGCAGTATAATATGAGAAAAATACTGCACTGCTAATATTTTGCATGAAAAAGGCCATTATTATCTGCAGTGATTCTAAGATACTAACAGAAGAGAGTCAGAACATAGTGAAAACGATGTAATAATCCATATCCTCAGCTGGTATGAAGCAGATTATCTCCTATGACATTGTAAAGAACTGCTGTACAAAGCAACAGGTTTTGTGGTTTGCTATTTTTAATAACATTTGTATTTTTGATATGTTTGTTGGTTTTGACAGCTCCTATAGATAACAGCATCTTATCTTCAACACCATAGTAGTGAAAAAAGCATAGAGGTTGGGGAAACATGCACTATCACAAATCTCATCATTTAGCAAGAAACATATCCCTGAATCAAGAGTATCTGACGTATTTGTCAGTCAGGTGTCAGCTGTCAAGTCTTACCCAGAAAAACTTGAAATGTACTATCAAAAATCGTCTTTTAGAATTTACCTTATAGCATGTTGGGTAGTTTTCAATTTCTTTATAAATACTTTTCTCCTTTTGAAGAGACAATGCAGCCTCATCTAATCTAAAAAAACAAAAGAAGTTAGGGGTATCAGTGCCAGGAATACAGAATAATGAATCTGAGGCTAATTGCAAAGTGTTTAACTAATACACCGGCAAGTCTACTGGAATAAAAAGCAACACAACTAAAAATCAGCAGTACATCTTACTAACAGAGTAGATAAACGAATATACAGTTAGCAACTCACAGAATGGTAGGGGTTGGAAGGGACCTCTGGAGATCATCTCGTCCAACCCCCTTGCTAAAGCAGGTGCCCCTAGAGCAGGGTGCACAGGGATGCATCCAGGTGGGTTTTGAATATCTCCAGAGAAGGAGACTCCACAACCTCCCTGGACAGCCTGTTCAGTGCTCTGGCACCCTCGCAGTAAAGAAGTTCTTCCTCATATTCAGGTGGAACTGCCTGTGCTCCAGTTTGTGCCCATTGCCCCTTGTCCTGTCGCTGGGCACCACTGAGAAGAGTCTGACCCCATCCTCCTGAAACTGCCCTTTAGATATCTACAAGCATTGATGAGATACCCTCTCAGTCTTCTCTTGTGCAGGCTGAACAGACCCTGCTTTTTCACTGTTGCTTTGTAAATTTCTGTTTCTGACTACAACTCTGCAGTGAAATACAGTGTCTTAAACGTAGAGTTAGAAACCAAGACAATTTCTTAAAGGAACTATGTTTCAGCGAAGCAAGTCTAAGCTGAACTGCAGGTCACATTTGGTGCTAGCGATTAATAATTAAAATAAATTCCCATTAAGAAGTTCATAATTAGGCGGTTGTAAACAGATTTCTTTCCTCAGGTTACTCACCTAATTCCCCTCTTTTATATTCCACAGCTACAAAAGATTTTCAAGTACGTTCTACGTATTAGTGCTGGGAGAAAAAAAAAAATCCTGAAGTAGTTTAAAAATTAATTAAGAATTAAAAAACCTGGTGTATGTGCTTTCTAGCTATTCAGTGAACACAAAGGCAACAAAGCCTTACAGCCCAGATTCTCCTATTCCAGAACATGAAACAGGTGGCTCTTGGATGAACTTGGCATATGCCACAGAAACTGAATTTCATTTTGAAGTGTGTCTCAAAGAAGAATTAAGTAACAGTATATAAACCCAACAACAACAAGAAAAAAAAATTGAAATCACTATTAAAGATTCAATTATTTTTTAAAAAAACAAACATAAAGCTATACCTGCGTCCTCTGACTAGGAGTCTTGATGCCTTCCCTAGCATTTCTAATGCTTGCCGTAAACGTTCTTCATTCTAGAGAAAGAAAAAGAATTGATGCATTCGTATTTCCTTTGTGTAGAATTAAGACTACTAGACCTTAATCTAAGTCATCTGTAAATTAGAACAACTGTTAATTATTATATCAGTAGCTCACACACTCAAGGGAAACATGAAGAGTATTGGTGTACCGAAGTCCCACAGCCTGCTCCTGTACGGATCTACAGACCAAAGTAACACCAATGCAAACTTGCTAATCCGAAAACACTCAGCAACTGACAACAGAGAAGTACACCAAAGGCAGCAGCAAAGAGGCAAATCATCTGCTCATGGGATGGGTAGAGCATCAGGCAAACTCTTCTCTTCTGTGCCTTCAAGGATTTCAAACTATTTTAGGCTCCAGGACTTAACAGCAGCCATGTTCCCTATCCTCTGGGCTGCCCAGCAAGTGGGAGAAAACTTGACAACATACAAAATTCAGATTCAGTCAAGTCCCAAACTGAGAAAAAAAGCAAAGCAAACCGATTCCTAACTTTTATAATCTCCTTCTCTACAGCGTAAGAAGCCTTCTGCTTCATTTACTCAGCCACTGATACCAAAGGAAGGAAAAATAATTTAGAACCTAATCTTAGGCTTTTTCTTAACATTATAGCTGACCCTAAACACCAATTCATTCATCTTCATATACTTTCTAGAACTGGAGAGTTCTTTGCTGGTGGAGGGGAAAAAAAAAAAAACACACACGCAAAAAATCCCCACTTACTTCAAACACTGATGCTGCTTGCTGATAGAGCTGTACAGCCTTCTCTGGGCTCACATTTTCTATTAACCTGTAATAAACATAAATCGTTTCTCTTCAGATGAAATTAAAATGTTTTTTACCTAGAAGCATCAAAAAGAAAACCAAAGACATACCCATGCCCTGCATGGATTCTAGCTACCAATACCACAGACTTACTTTCCAGCCCGTTCTAGTGCAATAGCTGCTGTGTCTGGTGTCCCATTCTCCAGGTACATCATACTGGCTTTCTCAATCAGCTGAACTGCTTCAGGGAGTCTCTGCATCTCCTGCAAAGCAACAGTTAGAGGGAGGTTGCTATCAGGAATTGTGCTTATGCACAATGAAACACATCAAAGCAAACTGTAATACCTCATTTATTAAGATTCTTATTTTTATATACAAATTTGTAAAGCTAGTGAAAGTTGACCACCAACTCCATAAAACTCACTCGTAAGCACCAATCTTTCATTTAAGGCATGAATTTTTTGTAGGTTAGAACAGAAGCAGTACCACTCTTCCGTAATCCTCTGACCTGAGGCCTTCACCTTTCCTTCTACAAAAGGAAAATCTTTTTTTTTTACCCCCAATTACAAATGTTGCTTCCCTAACCTACTGAAGGTATTGGCAGAGACTATGAGTCAACAGAAAAATATCACTTTAATACGCAATTCGCTTACATATGTTTGTAAAATGGTCCAGTGTGCAATATTCTTTGCGATGAAACGCAACTTTTTAATAAAAACTAGTAAATGAAGATACCTTTAGCATCATGCCAGCTTGTTCATAAGCTCTGCAGAGAAAAAATTTACAGTTCAGTTAGATAAGGTGTATTTCAGCAAGTTGTAGTTACGCAGCAAAAAATAACATGCATCAGCTACCACTTCACTGTTAATATTTAATGCTTTCAAGTGCTTTATTTAATGAGACAATGCATGTGTAACATTACCTTCCACAAATGAAGTATCTGAATCACACTCCCCACTAAAAATCTCTTTTCATGATCTGACCCGCAGGCAATATTTGGATTATTTGTCATTACCTGCTTGCTTTGAAACATTCTTTAATTAAAAATTTCTTTGTAAGCTTGACAGTGTAGAATTTCAAAATTACAAAAAGTTCATCTAAGAAAAAAAATTTTCTATCAAAAGGTTCCGAAGAACATCAAAATCCTCATTTCTTCAGATGGCAGGTTTTCAGACTTTCCCAGACTGCACTCCATTAAACTGACTTTGAAACAGCGAAATCACTTGAACCATGCCATTTACTACAGCAAGATCAAAATGATAGTTCGTGCTTGCACCATACGTTAGAAAACTTGTTTCACATTACTCAGTGCTTCTGTACTTACTTGGCAGCATGGAACAGACTGGAAGTAACATTGTCAAAGTCAAGGACAAAAGCCACAAAAATATAATGCAGAAAAATGATTAGTGTACAAAACCTTATAGAAGTACTAGTTTCAAAGCAAGGAATCCCAGAAAGGCAAATCGAACCTACTACATTTGTAGGCAAGATGTTAAAACTAAATGCTTCTAAGAGCAGAATAAATGCAACATACCAAAGTATAACTGCATATAAAGTTGTAAAAAGCACACTTACTTAAACTAGGTTCCTGGTTACTACATAGTACTAAGCGTACTGTAATAATGTCAGAGTTGCAATTAATTTATACTATCCATTTGTAAGTATTAAAATAAAATAATAATTCTGAAGCAGTACCTAGACATCTAAGGCATCAGTCATTGAAAACAACACAGATTTTCACACCAAAATAGCTCCTTAGTTTTCCTACTCAGAGCACACCTCCTAACAACCCCCATTACCCTATTCTAAGTAGCAACTAGTCAGTTTCTTGGAAAAAAGAATAACAATCAATTAAAAGATACGCTTTATTGTTTTCATGTGCCTCAGCTTCACGTAAACAGGCTTCCCTTGCCTGGTCAAACTGCTTGGCATTCTTAAAAGCAACAGCTGCAAGAAATCAAATAAAGTTCTTATTTACAGCTTGTCATTTTCCCTTTTTTCATCATGCTGCTCAAGAATTTAGCCACCTAAAGATGCAAACAGACTCTTTAAATGAATGGTTAGTTTACCAAGCTCTTCCAAAAAATTCTCTAACAGTCCTCCTTGCTTCATTGAGTCACTTAGTTACCGTTAAAAACATTTACTGCCAACACCACTTCCATACTATCACTGTACCACACGTCGTGCATAATGCATTTAGGTGGATTTTGGAACTCACTCATTCTGTACTTTTAATTAGCAGAAATGCATATGTATATAGTTGTAATCATTAGAGGTTATATAAAATCAGTACAGCAGGAATAGAAGTGTACCATCGACAAAGCATACCTGTAACAACTTCCTCAACCACTTCAGGGCACAAATATGTATTTCTATCTCCATTAGACAGATAAGATATTAAAGTAGGATGTAAATTAAACTGCAGTTTATAAATGCCCCAGTTGCTCTCCCAAATTTGTATTTTTTTTTATTCAGGCTTAAGTGAATGACTAGGAATGTCTAGAGTAATAAGGCAAAAAAACATAATAAATTACTACTATCAAAACCACGAAAATTGTTTAAGACCAAAAAGGAATCAACTAATAAGAATGTTATATTCAGTGTGACACTTGCAGTGGAAAAAAAGGAGGAAAGAAATCTTACTATGGCTAAAAAAAACCCGGCAGCATCTCTCTACCTTTCTGAGACCGTCTTTGTCAAGGCGTACTTCATAAGATGATAAAAAAGCAAAGTTTTAAAACCAGCTGGAATATTTGTTGTTTTGTAGGTAAAGTCATAGGATTTGGAGTGGACAAGTGAAAGAAGGAAAGCTTTTTTTTTTTTTTTACACACAGTAATACACAAAATAGAAGCTTGAAAAAAAATTGCTTTGACAACTGTTCTAGATCTCCAAGCACAACCTGAAATTTATTTTATGGTGCTACAAGAGGGGTTTTTTTTGTTGTTTCATCTCACTTTGTCTTCACAACAGTAAAATGTTATCAGGGATTAAGCTTAAAGAATACTTTGAAACTAAAAAGTATATGGCCATATTTACAGCCATACATACCTGCCTTCCCATATTCGGTAGCAGCACTGTCATAATCTGGTTTCCACTTTAAGAATCCAGTTTTCAGACTAAAATGCAAGAAAAAACACCTATTAACAATTAGTAAAGAATTTATGTTTTACCTTCAAAGCACTTCAGATACATTTAAGACTTTACCTCTGAAAAGGAACAGTTACCTATATGTCAATACTATGGTGGCAACACTACAGTAAAAATAAATGCTGCCATTGTTAGGAATTGCGTAACACACTGCAACCATCTCCCATAGTTACATGCCTCACTCTAACATGCTTCTACTGTCCCCAGAGAGTCTTCACAAGTCCAGCTCCTCAACAGGAAGAAGACATGAAAATACGTCCACTTACACCAACATATCTCAAGATTTCTAATAACACACCACCTGACGATATTTTGGTACCATCACTGTTCCTTTACAGTAATTTTTTGCAGCTGAGAATTATCATGGACTCTCACTGCATACACAAATGCAAGAATTTACTTACCAGCACAAAGCCTCATATGTCATTCATGTGTCTAAAATAGATCATGACACTAAATGGTACCACGTGCACACATATACATACATACAGGAAAAAATATACATTGCAAAATGAGGTGAGTCATCAGGTAGTCCTAATTTCAATATTACTACTTACCTTCAAACCAAATATAAAAATTACCATAACTTTAGAGTCCACTTCCATGTTTGTCATAGGCAGACACTTCAGATGCAACACACGCTTAATTTGGAAAAACAATGGTATGTGGACTCTACGTTGGTTTTGTTGTCTTATGTGGACAAAAGTCACAGTATGGAACTCTAAAGCAAGCCCTTATATCGTGTTATTTTTATCACAAAGTCTCAAATGCACGGTGTTGAATTACACAATGCTTTAATCTGCACACAACTTGAGATTCAAGTGCCTTTTATTTCAAATGCTTTCCAGGATAAGCTTAAAATGAATTCCACTGAAAAGCACTTTTGGTCAAGTAATTTGAATAAGATACTCTGGTACGGATTTTTTTTATTCTGAGGTGGTCTCTCCTCTAACACAGTTTATACTTTCGATGCATGATTTCCGGATGACCCGTCACTATTCTTACTAAAATTACAGCATCTTTGGATTAGTCAGCTCTACTACATCTACACTGCAGTCTGTGAAATTGAGACTTACTAGCAAAACGGTTATATTTAGTGTTAAAATACACTTTAAAATACTATCAAATGTAGATGCTAAGCTCTCTAAGCTAAATGTCAGCACAGATCTTCGAGGCCATCAAAAAAGAGACAATCACACATTTCTCACAGGCAGGAAGCAAACACACCACCTCACCGAGGTTAAGCTCTTTTATTCACCACGACCCCCATAACTGTTTTCTCCCGCTTGTCTTTCCCCCGCGAAGTTCGGCAGCGACTCCCCCTCGCTCCCCAGCGAGGGTCAGAGCAATAAAGGCTGCGCGGCCGTTAAGGGAACTGCTCAGGCTCCAGGCCCCTGGGCCCTACAGCCTCACCGACGCGATTTTTTGCTTTTAGGGCCACTTTATTCTTCCCGTTCTGGGAAGAAGGGTGACCTTTAGCAACCTCCCCGCCCCAACCCCCGCAGGAGGGATCCCCGAGGCAGAAGAGGGGCGACGGGGCGATGCCCTCCTGCGCCCCCGCCCCCCGGCACACGCAGCCCCTCCCTCAGCGCCCATGCCAGGCCGCCCCCTCCCCAACACTCCGCGCAGGGCACGCTGGGAGCTGTAGTTCCTCCCAGGCCTCCACGCCCCGCACGGGCGCCGGCGAGAACTACAACTCCCAAGAACCCACCACACCCCGCCGCGGCCCAAGCGTGAGGACGGGGGGGGGGGCCAAGCTGCCGCACCAAGCCGGCGGGCAGCAGCCCCAGGGCTCCGAGGGCGCGGCGGCAAGCAGCGCGCTCCGCGGAGCGCCCCTCGAGCAGGAGGAGGCCGGACGACGCCTCCGTGGGGCAGGAGAGCCGGGCGGCCCCGGCAGCCCAGGCGCTGAGCTGGCAGCCGCCGCACCCGCTCGCCAGCTTCCCCCTCCGACGCCCGTCCCCTCCGCTCACTATTTCTCCGCTTTAGCGATGTGCTCGAGCGCCTCGTTGATCTTCTGCGCCGCCATCTCGCCAGCGCGGCGGACGCTCGCCGGCGCTCCGCCACCTCCCTGCGCTTCCGCTACGGAACGCCGCAGGGCTCAGGGGGCGTCCAGGGGAGGGGCTCGCCTCTCCGCCTCCTCACCGCGCCTGCGCGGCGGCGCCGGGGGCGGGCGCTGTGCGGCGTCACGGTGCGGCCGCGGTGTGGCGGGNGCGGCGTCTGTCGTGGGGGGCGGCGTCTGTCGTGGGGGGCGGCGTCTGTCGTGGGGGGCGGCGTCTGTCGTGGGGGGCGGCGTCTGTCGTGGGGGGCGGCGTCTGTCGTGGGGGGCGGCGTCTGTCGTGGGGGGCGGCGTCTGTCGTGGGGGGCGGCGTCTGTCGTGGGGGGCGGCGTCTGTCGTGGGGGGCGCTCTCCCGCTCCTTGCGCGGCTGCCCTGCGGGTGGGAGGCGTTCTGCGGGCGAGTTGTTGCCCAGAGCGTTGGGCTGTGCCTCACCCTGGGGAGGCGGACAGCACCCCCGTCGCTGGAGCCCCCAGCCCTGACCTGTCCGAGGCCAACAGAAGCCTTTCAGGAGATGGTAATGAGCCTGCGTTTTCAAACGGAGGCCGCTTTTTGGTGGAAACGCACGGCTCGTGGGCCGAAGGCTGAAACACGCTGCCTGCCCTGCTCTGAGAGAAGCCTCCAGAGGCGTGTTTGCTGAGGCAAAGGCCTCTGGCGGGTTTAGAATGTGTGGGTGCAAGAGGCTTTCTCCGGTGCGGCTGGCACAGAAATCCAGTGCAGAAGGCGCGAGTGGTGTTTGAGCACACCAGAGTTGCTAGCACAGGCTGCGCAGTCGTGCGGGATACCCAAATTACACACTGCGTTAGTGAATTGAAAATGCTGAAGTCTGTGTTACTGCCCGTACGACCAGTTTCCTTGGATTCTTATTTTTGTTGATGCGAAACATCCTTGAGTAACGAGATCGGTGATTGCGCCAGGGAAGGTGTTTATTCATTCAAACTTGGACATTGTAGTTGTCCTCTGCTAATCTGAATAAAAGAAGTATTTATCAACACAGGCGAGAGAGAAAGCAAAGTGAGAAGCTGGTTAACCTTGCAAAACTCTTACCCGAGCATAGGAGTAAGTCAAAGTCTGTTCTGTTCACAGGAATCAGAGCTTTGCAATTGTTTCTACCTTAAATAGTGAAGCAATATTTACATGATGTGTTTTACTCTGGGTAGGTGTCAGGTTTAAAGCTGGGCTGGCTATTAAAGGACAACAGATGCTCTTTGTTAACCCCAAATTGGGGGAAAGAGAAAAGGGAAAGAGACTTATGGGTTGGAAAAGTTAAAACAGCTTTAATCTAACTACAATAATCGTGTATTGTAATACTAGGAAAAATAATAAGAAAATATATACAAATATATACCAAACCAATATTGAGCTCCCCACCCCTGATGATGCTGCGGGGCACAGCCCAGAAAAGTCCCGGACTGCACTCAGCAGCAGGCGTGAGCTGGATTCAGGAATGCACGGATCAGGATCGAAGGCAGAAGAATC